>JAAAKG020136218.1:0-13273 GCA_010014905.2 Druon quercuslanigerum
TTTTTGTTTTTATATAAAAGAAATACATTTAATTCGTTCCTTATTCGAGTTTGTCTTAATGCTTTTGACCTCATCTTCTCAGTTAATTAAAGAAAATAATAGTACCCAAAGCAATTTTGCTTGCTTCTAAAGCATTAAACCTGCCCGCCTTGGGCTTGGCTTGCTTGTAGAAAAGACTGTCGATATTTCGAAGTATCGATCCTTTTTTCCGATATATCGATATTACGTATCGACTACTGCTGTTAAATATCGATAATCTTATTATCGATATTTTTGACATCTAAGCCCATCTCTAGATGTGACATCGAACTCACGATATGCTCACCCTTTAAGTAGCTTATATCCCTTACACAATCTCGATTTTTTTACTTTCGAGTGCCTCCCATGCTTAATTACAAGTGTTGCAGGTCTTCTGTTATCTCGGAATTATCTAATTCTCGGATTAAATGCTTTAATCCTGTACATGTATTTACTGATTCCGCTAATTTTAAAAACGCCATTTTAAAAAAAAATTCTAGGTTCTAAGTGAGAGACCAGATCTTAATTTCGAAGAACGAGATTCTGATTTACCTCAATTATTTCGAAGCTTGCGAAGAGACGGAAAACATTCGGTGATTTCCGTTAAATTTTATTTTTCTTGAATAATTAATTTTTAAAATTTATTTTCTTCAACTTAAGTCCGTTGGAACAGGGCGCACAAAACAGGCGAAATCTTGATGTTCATAACACTGTTCCATATTTGATACATAACAGTTCTAGAATTGTCATATAGATTTATTATAGAATTGTCCTTGATTTGTTACAACGCAGCGTACTAAAGTTCTATAATTGTTCTGGAAATGTTACCGATCGATTGTCCGAGCGTTCTAGATCTGTTACAAGTTTGTTATACAATATTTGTAATTGTTTTCTAGAATTTTTCTAGAAATATTATATTATTATTATATTATTATATATATATAATTTATTATTATTATATATATATTATTATAATATTACAGATCGTATGTCACAGCTTTCTAGAACTGTTACTGAATTTTTCTAGCGTATGAGGGATGACATAGCTACTCGCCTGTTCATAACCTGTTACTATCCTGTTGTAGAACACTTTCTTTTGTGTTGCAGAACAGTTACATATCTGTTCTGTAACAATGTTTGCTAGGTACCGGGCTAGACCTACATGTGAATTTTAATTCAACCTTTGCATTATTTCCGGTAATTGAAGGTTCTTATTAATTTTTAAATGTCTTTATGTGTAAGAAATATTAAATTTCCGCGAATTTTAAATTTGACATCTTTGTTGGACGCTAGTTGTTTATCAGTGGAAGCTTCTAATGTGTCCCCTAAGGGTTTACATTGTTCTGTCACCTTCTTCCTATTTCTTAACACACCTCCCACACACTTACTTGGTGGTGGGAGGGGGACCTGCAGTTAAAGGTGAGTTCCGAACCACCAAGAGCAACAGCCTAAAGTACTTAGATAACCTTTTTCTCTAGAGGTACCGGTCTCACGACTTTCCGGAGATGAACAACTCCCTTGCTAGGCTAGTGTTCACCGCATGGGCCACCGAGGCTCTTCCAGAGTGCGAGGCGGGAATAGAACCCGCAAGCCGACAGAGTGGGTCCAAAGCCTGCGCTTTAGCCCCCACGACCATTGCCCCACTTCAAAAAACAGCTTTATATTTATATGTATCGGGCATTCACGTTTCCCGAAAAATTGAAAAATACTCACTCTGTAAAAAAACAGCGTTAAAACCTGCACAAGCACGAACACACGAACACACGCTTCCTCTATCTATTTTAGCTTGCTCAGCTTGCCCGTTATGGACTTCGAACTTTGATTCGATTATTATTCCCAAGAGAGCTCCATAAATACTTACGCATGCTTGAACTGTACGGTGCTCATTGGATAATTCGCGTGCTTATTTAAAAATCAAGTACAACGCTGATCGTAGCCAATGAACGTCACTAAAATCCAAGCAAGCTCGTTTCAGGTCACACGCATATAGCAATGAAAATCGAATACTTTAAAAAAAATTATAATCCATGTGTTGAGTATACATGATCCCAACGAGATGCTCGGCTCGCGCATACCGCTAGCTATTTCCTGTCATGTGAACGGTGCGTGCACGGATATTACGTTTTTCCGTGCCAACTGTCATGGCGGAGGAGTCGGAGTGGGGGAAGTTTGGCGCGTGCTTCACTAGAAGGACCTTAGTGCAGACATCTTGCCAGCTGACTTCACTACTTCAAATACCTAATTGAAAAATGTTAAAAACCAAATTGCTGTTGGAAAGGAGTTAAGAGCGATTTTGCAGAAATGTTTAAAAACAAAATTTTGGTCCCTTCTCTTTTTAATGTATCTATTTTTGTATTATAGACCAGCATGCAAACAAAAATTCGAATTGGAAAATTTCTTTGAAAGTTGTCATGTTGTCACGGCATAGGCAGACAGAACGAATGACAGAAATTTCGTAAAATCTATTTTTTGTTACGGAGGCGGTCCTTGAATGTCGACAAATGACGAAAACTGGATAGGTGCAAAATCGTTTAAATCTAAGACATCCAATCTGGATGATGAAAATGTAAAAATTAATCTATTAGGTTGAAAACTTCAGGTCAAGTTCGTTAGCCAGCCCTTGTGGATACAAGTTCAAAAAGTTTGAGCATTTTCAACAGTTTTAAGATTCACGATTTCGATCGTAAAAAAAAAATGAAAAATCACAAATTCGATTTTACCCTCAAAGTATGAAAAATACAACAAAAGATTATATTACATAAATTATGCACCTAAAAAGATCTGAAAATATTTTATGAAGCAGTTTTTTACAGAACACGCAGTTTTTGTTTCATTCGTAACAAAATAACATTCCAATTGCAATAATGACATTTTCGGACAAAAATATTTTTGGTGATAGATGATGACTGATGGACATCTTAATATGCGCTAACTGGTGTGATAAAAAATAATATCTGACATGTCCTTCATCACGATAATTAAATTAGATTAGAATACACTGTTTTTGTATTAAGTGGATTAGAATGAATTGGATTGGAATGGATTTGGATTGCATTTTATTGCAATAGATTGGATCGATATTTATTTAATTGAAGTGCATTTGATTGGAATGCATCGGTTTGGAATGAATAGGATGAGATTGGAATAATTTAGGAGGAATTGGACCTCAGTAAATTGGAATGGTTTGGCTCCAGTCATTCGCCTAAGAAATTTAATGTGACCTTCTATCTCAACTGCTTTTTCTAGCGATGCAAATAGTAAGATTTAATTACAATTCACGATCAGCTCGATAAGCAGAATGACTTAGATGCTGGAAAAGTAGACAACACAGAAGCAGAAATAGAAAATGGTGATTATGAAAATGTTTTAAAAACAGAATATGAAAATCAAATGGTTCGCGATTAAGAAGCAATCCGAAACTTAAACAAAATTCTTCAACTGCTGAAAGTTTCACCAATTAATAATTCGAAGGATCGTCGATCAATAAAGGCCCAAAAGCTTAAGTTTCAAGAAATAAAGAAAGCTCTTGATATTGCGTTAGAGAAAGTATTTGATATTAAGCGAAATAATAACAACGAAATAAATGAACTGGTCGATGAACTCAAAGAAAAATGATCTGAAACGAATAATAAATCAGAAAAATTTAAATTCTTAAGTATGCTACCGATTAGTTGGTGAATTCGACACATACAAACTATGTTTAGCGTAGCATACAGTATGGCACTCACTGCGAAAAATATTCATACTGTACATGGAATTGGTTCGTCGCCTAATCCCAGATTAGGAAAACGCCTTTCACAAGAGACGGAAACACTCGTCCATTGTTTTTCATATGACAACGAATTGAGCCGAGACATGCCTGGCCAAAAAGACGGCAAATCAGTAAAAAAGGACGGAAAACGTTCGTTGATACAACAGCGACTACTTTTGAGAAACCTAAAAGAGCTATGCGTTACATTTAAGGAAAATCATCCTTCCTGCGATATAGGGTTTTCCAAATATGCAGAAGTAAGACGCACAGAGTGCATTTTGGCTGGCAGTAGTGGCAGGCATTCAGACTGCGTTTGTAAAATCCATCAGAATCCGAAACTGATGATATCTGGAGCACGACTGAATCAGCTTGCAGAAGCCGAGACTGCGAATCATTTCCTTGGCTCCTACAAAGATACTTTAAAAACAATGATAAGCAGCACTGCCACACCTAATTGCTATTTACTTATATGTAAAGAATGTCCTGGGGTTGAAAAAATAGCAGTCTTTGAAAAACTTGTTAGATGAGAAATTTATTGACCAAATTACATACAAGCAATGGACAGTGACTGATCGTTCAATGTTAGAAACTATCGTAGATTCAGCTGATGACTATGTTCAAAAATTTAGCGACAAATTACGTGAGCTTTTGAAGCACGATTTCCTAGCAAAGGCGCAAAGTAAGTTTTTAAAAGATATTAAAGAATCTCTAGAACCAGGAGTTTTTGTCATACTTTGTGATTTTGGCGAAAACTTTTCTCTTGTAATTCAAGACTGTGTTCAGGACCATTACTGGAGTAATGAACGAATAGCGATTCACCCATTCATTGTTTACTTTCAAGAAAACAGGGAATTGGAACACTAAAGTTATATGATCATTTCGGAGTGCCTCAATCACGATGCAACTGCTGTAAATTTGCATATCAAGAAATTGATTGAAAAATTAAAGAAACGACATGCAGTAACAGAACTAATTTATTTTACGGACAGAGCTGCATCGCAATATAAAAATAAGTATACCTTTATTAATCTTGCCTACCATGAACAAGATGTGGGAGCGAAAGCTAGATGTCTATGCGACGGATTAAGTGGCACCTTGGAGCGTGGTGCTGCAAAAGCGAGGAGGCAACGACCACTCGACAATCAAATCACGACTCCTTAATCGCTGTACGAATGGGCCAAAGATGCACTGCCCCAAATAAAATCTATTTTATGCACTGCAAAAGATTATGAACAGAACGTGCAGTTTTAGGAACGTCGGTTTTTGCAAGCTCAGACAATTAATGGCACGAGAGGGTTTCATTCTTTCGAACCCTTAAATGAAACTGAAATAAGGTGCAAAATTTACTGCGCTGCACCTAAATATGAATCCAAAATATTTAATATTCAACCGGGAAGGAAATTTGGACGCAGTCGACCACGACGCTTAGCCGAGGCTGCAGATTAAACGTACACGGTTCGATTTAAAAGTTCATAACTCGCCAATCAGAAGAGGCTACAAGCTTTTCTTTTAATGAAAGGTAAAATAATAAGGAATAATTTAAATGAGAAAAATTATAAAACAAAATACGAGCTCTAAACGAAAAATCAAAATCAAAATTTTTTTGACATTTTTTTATATAACATTTTGACTTTATTTTTCTTCATTTTTATAGAAATACCCATAAATTTGATAAAAATTGGTTGAAAAATTTCTGAGTTGGAGTATTTTCAAAAAAATTGAAAGTGACGTAATTTCTACAATTTTGAAATTTTCTCAGAAATATTTTACCACAATGTCTTACTTAACTAACTCTATTATTTTAATCAGTTTAAGGAAAATCGCTGATCTGGTTAACAACTCTGATATTCCTGACCTGGAACCTCTCAGAAACAAATATTAAATTAACCATTAAAAAGGAGATTTGTACTGATGTAGTTGAACATATACTGATAGTATATTTACGTTTTTTAACTTTTGTTACGAATATTTCGAAACAAATTCGAAAAAAATTTCGCAATTTGCATATTCTTCAACGAATGGGCTCAATTTTTTGTTACGGAATCAATTCAAAATTTCTCTCTCATGAATTTTTGCTAAGATATTCCAAATAAGGACAGATTACTCACACAGCTTTAAATTTTATAATTACCTAATGGATGTGGTTTTTTTAATAAAATTAGCCAGCACATTTTTACAAAATCAACTAAGAATGTCCTTCCCGTGACTCCTATTTGCGAAATTATTATTATTTTTAATATTATTTTTATTTTTATTTTTATTTTTATTTTTATAATGGAACAATTAAAACTCTTATCCACTTTGTTTCTTGACCCTATTTTTTGGTATTTTCTAAGTTAATTTGGTAAACAAAAGACTCAAGAAAAAGATTAGAAAAATTTTTTTCACGATTTTTGTCGTTTGGAAAATGAAGTTAAAGTATACCAAAAATGAGGAAAGATAAATTTTAATAGGAGTTACAATAGTTTACTTAATTTATTCCTAAAATAAATAAATAAGATTTGAATCTCCTAGTTTTTTGTAAAACGTATATAAATATTTTTTGTGCTAAATTAAATGTGCAAAATAGTTCCAACGCTTTAGAAATACTAATATAAATGTCAAAAGTGAATAAATGTCAAAAGAACACAAGGAATTAAACTCGATAAAGCACGTGATATTTTCGTTTAACTCGAAACATCGGAGTATCTAAATAAAAATCACAATAAAATTTTAGGTGATCGTATTGAAACAAAAGAAGCATCACTTAAATATAACCTATTATTTAAAAAATGCATTGCAAAATTATTTAGGAATCATTTGGCTTGTTGCTGTTGTTTCACTTTTTTGACATTCAGAACATGTTTTCGGCACACCGTCTGGCTTATCTTATAAAAATTTCTTAATTACTAGACGAAGACTTTCGCTGACAAGAAGACATTCGCACGCGTACTGTTTACAAGGAAATTTCAGAAGGTGTAGCCGAATTTTCATTATCCTTTATAATGAAGGTGCATAAAGAATCTAAGGGAGTGCAATTATCAGGCTCATAGTTGCTTTAACTGAATCCTTTTTGTTTTAAATTGGACCATAAAAATATTCACGAATTTATATTCGTAATCTAACCCTTGAAAAAAGAATAGCTATTTGGCAAGTTTTTCCAGATAGAAGTTTCACTATCATTATCATTTTTGTAATCCTACTGCTTCCCCTTTGCTATTTATTCGAGTGATTGTGAACAAAATTGCATGCGCTGAGAGGTATCACTTACAGCACATTCAAAAGGTTTTTCTTCTGTATGGTTTTTATTTGAACCGTACATGGATAGAAATAAGCAATCTATTATATGTGCGAACTCTGCACGCAATGCATTCGAGGCAGTGAAATGCTCAATGCTAGATGCCGTCGTATTGCTTAATTGAGCAGCTGCCAAGCCTACTTTCATTTTTAAATAGCTATCTCTAAAATTGAGGTCTTCAGGTTTCAATTTTGTTGTTAACCTTCGGAAGGTTTTTTTTATCTAATTCAAATGCCTTTTTAACATGCATAAATTTCTCTGTTTTCCGCCTGCAAATTCAACCTTACATTTCCGCATCGCGTTTCTAGTACTTTTTAGTAGTTGAAGTACATCAAAGAGCACGGCCACGGGTTCATCAATAACAATAAATCCTTAAGAATAAAGTGAAATTAAACTTTTGTGTTGTTGGTTTCCGAAAACAGTGCGTTCACACATGTTCTATTCGTGGGACCTTGATCGCAAGCAGTGTAAACAACTTTAGATCCTATTTCTTGTAACTGTCGGATCAAAGTAACGATTAACTACTTTAAATCAGAAGTAGAAACCGTATTTACTGTCAAACAGTACGTTAAAGCTTGCCTTCAAGGTTTCCTATCCCCCCTGATGATAAAAACTAAAGCATGATTAGCCCATATCCCCATAGCCAAAAAGTTTTTACTTGCGCTCAACTTAATGTAAACCAGAAATTCATGAGATTTCGTCAAACACTATTGAGCAATGTCGATCTATAGAACGCGTTTTTGATACCTTTAGTTTTAAACTTTAAATTATAGACATGTTAATATTGTGAATATTTTTTGAAATAAATTTTACATTAAGCTAAATAAATAAAATAATTTAATTCGCAAATGAAAGCATTATTTCGATCAGAGGATATTTAATGGTTAGGTGTATTCAAAGTTTTCTGTGCTCTCTGATTTTAAATCCTAAGTAAAGATGTCAAATCATAAGTGAAAATTTCAGAGTCCAAAATAACAAATCTAATATTATCGATCGTATTTGTCAGAATAAAACCATATTAACAAATAATTGTTGCACTGTAGCTGAAGGATTTAAAATAGGCCAACCGAAAACACCCGTGTGTTAATTTTTAGTCAAATCAATTTTTTTCAAATTATGACCTGTAGTATCAGATTCGTCATTTTTAAATCTGAAATTTTTATTATGCATTGAAAACCAGCGAGCTCAGAAGCCTTTGACTACTCTTAATAATGAAGTTTACGTAGATAAAAAAAGTGCGTTTCTTCAAAGAATGAAATTGAAATAGTAGATTCAATCGCCTTTTTCTCAGAATCATTCAGTTGCACGTCAATTTACAAGCCTGATTTGGAATCAGACTGCTTTGATATGATTAAAAACAAATTAATAGCATAAAATATGATATCTGTAAACCCACGGTATTCAATAAATGAAATTTTCTCACAAAAATTGCTATCTTTAAAACAGCTTTTCAAGGTCAACAATTTTTTGTACACTTTTCATATATCTATTCTATATTTTCTGAGAAATTACCTTTACTGAGTTTAAAGAAGAAACTCTGGGTGATGCTTCGTAGCCGAAGTCCGAGGAAAACGATACCTTTTGTATTGGTACAATTCACAGAACCAAGTAATCCTCTGTTTTTTGTTCCAGACGGGGACGATTCTTCTGCCATGCATGCTGCTTATGGCATGCCGCCTCATCTTGATATGCATTATGCTTATAACATGCAGCATTATCCTGATATGCATCATGCTTATGGCATGCAGTCTTATCCTCCCATGTATCATGCTTCTGGCATGCCTCATTATCCTGCCATGTATCATGCTCCTAATATGCCTTTTCCTCCTGCCATGTATTCTACTCATGCCACGCCTTCTGCGCATGCCACGCATTCTGCTCCTGCCGAACAATCTCTTCGTGTCAGGCCCACGTCTTCTTCTGGCAGTCCCCCTTCTTTTACGCTATTTCTAATGTCAATTGAAGAACTTCTATATGAACGATTTATCCCCGTTAATAAACGGCACGAGGAATTTGGAATTCAATTATACGAGTTTGTTAAAGAGACAAAAATTTACTTAAGAAATAAAAAGAATATTATCGAAGAAGAGCTAATCGGAGTACACTTTTTAATTTCAAAAATGAATGGTGACGCCTTAGCAATGTTCGAAAAACCACGTGGTACAAGTGCGATTTTACGTGGATTATATATGTCTGGTAATGATCCACAAGGACTAAGAGCAATAATAAACGTGTACAACCACGATGTTAGACAAATGGACGACCAACAAGCACTTGACGCTCCATTAGGATCGCATAATGCAATCAGCACATGTTTTATTAGGGTAACTGCAGAGGTTCCTATTAGGCTAGCCTATGAGGTCAATTTCCCTTCTCCCAGCCGGCCCCCCTATAATTCAGTATTTGGAGTGAACTACGAAACCCTTGAATCATATCGATTCTATCCCATTGGAGGTTCGAAGCGAGAACTTAAAATTGAATTATTCCATTTCCTTCCCGGATCAGGAGTTTATTTGAAAAATGATGACGGAAGAAAAGTCGCCATGCCGCCCCTACACAAATATGTGTTATTAGACAGCAATGGTGACATTTTTGCAATAGTGAAAATGCTAGAAACTAGGAAATATCATTTGATTGGACTACATCTACCTGTACCTGATTTGTATGGCAATGATCGAGCAAAAATAAACAAAATCACGAAACTTGTTAGTCTAATGACTTTAAGAGAAGCCAATGACGTTCCAATAGTAAACGAGGGCAATGCCAAGGACTTGTTTATAAAGAGGACTCTGAGTTCTTTACATAAGTCAAACCATCCAGTAGATAGATCAGTTCGACCTAAAGCGTCATGAATTTCCAAGTAATGACCGACTGGATGCAGAATGAAATTTCAAAACTGCGCTTTATAACCAAAATTGTCTACATCATCTTACATCTTACATTGTTGAATCATTATTAGCTACTAAATTGTTTTCGAGAATTAATATTTTTTATTAAAACTTCAACAAATAGGTTGATTATTAAACTACTATATCAACAATTTTCATGCATGCTTGTAGAAAATTAATCCTTAATTTTAAAATAAAAAAAATTTGATTTTTAAACTATTTACGATTTCGTTGGAATTAACTGTTTTGCTGAAAATTCTCATTTTCGGGTTAGACTTCCTACTGTTGGCAGAAAGTTTATTATGTTTTTTAAGGGATACTATTTTTTCTCTCTTGTTGAAAATTTAATATAATAGTAGAAGTTTTTATATTTTCTTTAAGAACTTGCTTTTTTGGATTAAAATTGAATTTGTTTACTAGAAAATTGTTTTAGTTTTTGTTTTAGAATATACCTTAATCCCTTTAACTAAAAATGTTTTTATTGTTAAAAGTTTATTCTTTTCAGTTGTATGGTTAGGTATTATATTTTTTTCCTAAGTAATCTTTAAATAATGATGTCGATTTTACATTTTATATATTATAAAATTGTTTAACCTATTCTTTATTCATATATTAGCTGTGTAACTAAATATGGCTTTTTCAATAAAGTGAGATGATTATAAAATAAGGTTACAAATTCAAAACTTTTCATTCTAAAACATTTTTTCACCTCTTAATTTCCAATACAAAAACATACAGTATATATATATGTGTGTGTTTTTTTCAAAATTTCATAAAAATGTATATACAAAGGTAATTGTATATTTATTGTTCAGTGAGTTAATTATAGGCAAAATATTTTCCCAACCTTCTGAGAAAATAGTATTTATATTTGACATGACATGGTCTTTCATGATTTGAAAGGTCCATTATCCATAAGCTATGTACTGGCAGAGTGTTTAGTGAGTCTACTGGTGCCGTTAGGGAAAAAAGAATTTGTAAGGGAATTCAGGGAACTGAAGTAGATGCGTGATAAAATAGAAATTGATGTTTTTTATAATATTTTGCAAGCACTTCCGGATTAAATACAAATATTTTTCAAATGTACATTCTTTGAAAATAGAATTTTATTCTTAATTTTTTATTTGTAGTTATATATTTATTAACAGTTTAGATACATATCCTTTAGGTAATTAATCAGTTCAGACAACTCAGCGGTGCCACTAACGAAAAAAAAATTTCTCAGAATGCATTTTATTTTTTTGCTTTTGTGTAACAAAAAAAACTTTTTTGCTCCATTAGTTTTTGAAAAAACAAGATGGCGCCCTATACAAAAATAATTAAATTTGAAAAAATAACTAGGCTAGATTTTTTTTCTTTTTTCTTTTGCTTTCCAATGTGCTATGAATCGCTTTTGTGAACTCAACCCTTATTTGAAAAAGCAATCGTCACAAAAACACCCCCGTATTGGTTTCAGAATACAAACCTGCAGACTGATATCAAAAATTGTATACATTAACTGTTGGGACTTTTGGGCGCTTTCTTTATTTTCCAATGTCATATCAATTCTTTTTGTAAAATTAACCCTTATATAAAAAAGCAACACCCTGTAATGACAAGACGAATTGAAAAAAGTGGATATATACATAGGGGGCATTATTCCTGAACTGCTCAACTTTAAATGGCATGTCTTTCGATTGCCTTGAAATTTTTCGTGTTTGTTTTCCTATATGACTTCCTTTCTACAAATGAGAATTGAACTTTCTATGAGTGATTCCTTAAGTTCTTTTCACGCCCTTTCATACTGTTAAATATATTGTTTTTAATTTTTTAATTTTTAAACAAATTGAAATTTTAAATGTTTATTTAACATTTTCTACTCTTTGAGCAGTTTTTATTTTTTTAAAGTATTTTTAAACGAAAGCTTGACTTTTTTCAGATAAAAATGTTGTTTGTCATTTTGCATTTTGTCGTTACAAAAATTATATTCATAGTAAAAACAGATCACAAAAAATCTTTATTATTTCCTAATATTTTTAAAAAGTGTATGAAAGATTTTTGAGACAAATTTTTCGATTCAAAAATAATTAAAACTTGTAAAGATATTTTATCTATTTTCTAAGGTTTTACGAGAACGAAAAACAATTTTTGAAGTTTCTACAAACAATTTTAACATTATTTATTTTAAAAGAACCAGAAGAACTTCAAGGCAATTTTTTCAATTTTGCAATGAATGAAAGAAAAATTGTAGAAATAATTTAGATGAAAAACCGTATTATTTAAAATTTTATTGTAGTTTGTGTCAATTTTCGAAAAAGTTTATTTTTTTCATTTTAAATCTATTCTTATAACCAAAGTTTATTACAAATTTTCAGATCTTTTTGGTCGTTTAATTTTGTTTATTTATGCGTTTTTGTACCTTGCTTCATTTTTCCGAAGATTTGATTTTTGAATTGTCAATGTTATTTTTCACGACTAAAACAAAGGCTACGCATTCTATTAAAAAAATGACAAGTAATAAATTTGTCGAACTTTTTGGGGTGAATAAATTTTGCCTCTTTGTTTTTTTTCTTAGCTTGTGTCGTTTGTCACATTTAACTTAATAGCTGTGAGGTAAATTCTCATTTTTGAAACTTGAAAATTGGATTTTTGTACACCTTCTAATTTTGACAAAATTTGCTCCTCGAACCCAAAAAAAATCACCCACTGTTTTCATCATACCTCAGAACGTTTTTCAAAAAAATATACAGGATGGGCCATTTTAATCGACGCACCCGAATTTCTCGGTTTCTAAGAGGTAATACAAAAAAATGGTTTAGACAAAAGTTGTTCAGACATTGAACTTGACTTTCAAGGTCATTGAAGGTCAAGGTGCTTGTTCTTAAATGGGTACCCTTATTTTTACCACCGAATTCGAAAAGAGCGGGAAATTCGAAAGAATATGAGTTTTAATTTTTAAAAATTATTCTTAAAAGAATATTTAAACAGATTTGAAAAGATTTATAAAATAGTCAATAGAACTAAATTGCATTTTATTCAACTATAGGTGACATTCCTAAATATTCAAAATACCATTAAAAATTGAAATATCTTTCTTGTTTTGGATGGAAGTAAAATCTCGCTGGAATGAAGTGTCTTTTATATTTATTTCTTAGAATATATATAAAATTTAGCCAGAGGACGGCCGGCTACTATAAGATGGGATCACATGAACTCTACTCTAATGCAACGCTGCTGAAGACTGGTGATTTTCTCAGTATAAAAACATCAACCAGAGACGACTCTTTCGATTTATCTCACCCCCCCCCCCCCACCCCCCCCCCACCCCCCCCACGCACACTCAGGGTTCCTCATTTAAAT
>JAAAKG020136220.1:0-13273 GCA_010014905.2 Druon quercuslanigerum
AAGTACTCTATAGATTTTGCTTCCACTTACCGTCAGCCTTATAACCTGCAATGTTCCGGGGTTTCAATGTATTTTAATCGAGTGCAAAGCTCGAAGCACGCACTGAGAAGTTATTAGTTAAACCCGAAGGAGCTTTCGAAAAATACAATTCACAACTATCACATTACAGTTGTCAACGGGCAAGGCACAAAGGCCAAGTACAAGATCCGTCTGTCGGGAAATATGCCGATAGTTGTTCTGTGTACACAGGGACTCAAAAGAATTATTAGAAAAATTATTTAATATAACGCGTTATAACCCCTGAATATATTGGATTTTATTTTGGCTCTTTAAAAAAAAATTTTTATTTCAGGAGGTCCGCTGTATTAATTTAACCACTTATATTACATTCCAGCTTCAAAAGAAATGTTTGGACGATCAGAGAAACATACTTCCCCGTTAGTCAAATGCATGAAAAAAAAAACAGTAGACTTACTTATTTACTTAGTTTAAATGTTCTTTATGATTACTTCATTTCCCATACGTAAATTTAACTATTCAAATCAGTATTTATATTTCGATGAAAAATCATCGATTTCTTTGAATGGATGATCTATTTATCACAATTTTTCTGGGATTTAATAAAAAAAATTTAATTTATCTAACTGATTTAAATACTAAAAAGTTTCCTTCTTTTTGCGAACTAATGCCAAAAGATTTTGGGAAATTGAATAGATTAGGGGCCTTGAATAGTCTTCATTAAAAAATATTCTCGTATGGGAATAAAAAGTTACTTAATTCTATCTGTTTACAAAAAAGCGGGACTGGAACATTAAAGAAGTATTTTAGCCACGTGTTTTATAATATATCTACTTTTTCTTGTAATTTTCGTTTATTCGTAGTACTTTCAGCCGACCTTAGATGACAATAAATATCAAAATTTACTACCACCGTTTCTCAAGTTAAAATATTGTGTGGAGGATTTTTTTATATGTTGTTTACATGCACTATCCTAAAATTTGTTGAGATAGCCTTAGCGCTGTTTATCGTAGTAGCCTGGATTTCATTTGGGTTCATTTCGATAACCAGCCCGCTATGCATGTTTATTTTCACCCGTTTTAATAAGGTACCTATTTTATATATTCCACGAAAACGTGTATTATTACGCTCTAATATTGCTATAACAACGCCATTGGAAGTTGTTAAAACGTTTCGCTCTTCCTTTGGCATGGGTATAGGAGCATTAAATGCTCCTTTTAAACAAATTTGTTTGTTAGCAGGAAAAGTGTATTTGCGAATTTGAAATATCAGGTGCGGATTCGTGTGGGGAATAAGCCGAATAAATTCAAGTTCTGCAGGGTGAAATCCGAGAATATACGAAGAAGGATATCTGGCACGCGGAGACCTGGACCTGTGACGAAGAGCAGGCGTGTCAGTAGAAGCTGGACTGGCAGGAGTATCAGAATTGCCGGAACGAGGTACAACACCCGGAAGAGGTTCACCATTTGGTAGACACTCGAACTCTAAACTCAAATCTGGAACCAGAAACAGAGCCTTAAAGTTTAAATTTTGTAGTTAACAGGATTTTTTTGGCGGATGGCGCATACCTGAATAAAAGAAATTTCTTCCTTATTCTGCTTCAAGCAACAAAATTGATAGAACATTTGTTTTCTTATTCGATAATTCAGTTTATAATTATAATCTATTCTATAAATTATAATAGATCGTGCTAAAATAATGACGATATCTAAGCATTTTTGACCATTTATGTTTTCTGAAGGTTTCTTTATTTAAGATGGATATATTTATGGGCCTTTAAACTAAAAGTTCCCAGAATAACTAGAATGCCCGCTAACCTGCATTCATCTGTTCCTATGCCCATAGATGTTTTTAACAAAAGTTCATCAGATATTGAGAGAAGCTAACGAGTTCCATAAATTTACGATTATCCTTACGTTTTCTCATTGAAAAATTATATTTTTAATATAAAAAATGATCAATTCATTGCGAATGCTGAACAAGTCGGTTGAGTTCCAAGGAAATTAATGCGAAATTGCTAAACTTAATTGAAAAGGAACATAAGTCCTTATTACAAAATTATTCCAGGGGAGGTGAACTTTTATTTGAACTCGTATAACTATTAAAATTTTTAAATAAAAAAAGTTTTTTCTAATGAAATACTCTCTGATAAATTCAAAAAAACTCTAATCAGAACTCTTTAAATTCCAAATGAGAAACTCGTCGAAATCTTTCAGGTTCCAATTGTTGTAAATTTTGGATGATCATAAACAAAGTTACTTAAATTTTTATATGTATAATATGGTTATATTTACAAATAGAATTCAGGATAGCCGCCAAATATATGATGCAAGTATAAAAATTGCTCATCTTTTCAAGTTAGGCGAACAACGTATTTATGTATTATTCCAGTATTTTATTAACACAGTCACTAAAGAATATTTCAAAACGTTTTCAGATCATATAATCTATCTTTATGTTCCTTATCTTATACATTCAGAGTGCGATGTTTATCTTTCTGAGGTATTTACACTCTATCAGAGTTTTAATTTATACGTCATTATTGACTTTTTAACATTTGAAACTTAAAAAAGCGAATATAAATTCTACAATATCTATTTTCCATATTCTCATTTTTTGACACTTTCTGTCATTATTAACCGCGATTGAGACCTAATGTGAATGAAAATTGTTGCAATATTATTTTTTTACACAAAAAATGTAGCACATAGAAAACTAATAAAGAAATAATCAGTAGCCTTTTTTTAATTACGCTGTAAATTTCTCTAAATCATGCCTCCTGTATTCGAAATCTAATATGGACTGAAATCATTACTGTATTTCGAGAAATTTTTAAAATAATCCATTTGTTATAAAAAATATCGTATTTCTCAAAAGGGAAAGGAACTTGTTCGACGAGTGTATGTTCTCCGTACGAGTTGTTGGCGAGCGCGTCGCATACAACACTTTGGTGTTATTTTGTGAACATTTTTGAATTATCCTAAATGTCGCCTGCATCGGCAATTTTTAACTCTTTTAGTGTGAATATAAAAAATTCACCAACTATAGATTCGATAGCTTTTTTACACTGGTGGCAGGTACCATTCTACAAAATAGCGTCGACTGTTAGCAAAATCGCGGTAACTTTTTAAATGTTCACATACCCCTCCCGGACACAAAGCGGCCCACAGATGACCGCTTTATGCATTTTGCTCGCATGCATCTTAGCATTTCGTTGACATGCAGACTTTTTTTTTCGTGACATTAACTAGTAAAATCTTGGCACTTGAAAGATCAGCATTAATGAGGAAGTACAGCTTAACAGAATATTCTAGCTGATCCCGTAAGGGTTAAATAGATAGTAAAAAAGCACTCTTAGGTCCGATTCCTCCAACCTCGGTTAAAAAGTTAATCGTCCGTTAAAGCTAGTTCCGCGTACCAAACTTTTTCACGGCCGGTTATCTAGCGTTAACCACCGTTAAATCTAGTCGGTCAAGGCTGGTTCAGTATGGCGACTTAATCGTCTTTTAATCTAAAAAATTCAGCTTCAGTGTAAAATATGGAGTTTTTAGAAGAAATTCTAAGGTCATCTGATCCGGTTAGCAAACCGCGCTCTCCAAAACTGTGGTATAAAGCGTAGGAGAATAATCGAAGCTTAACAACAGCGCTAACTTCAACCAGCCGTCAGTTAACTAATGATTGAAGCGACTTTTGAGGATCCCGCCCTTTGTGCTTTAGATAAATTTTTTTTAGGTTCCCGGGATGTGCATAGCACACTCGAAAGCTACCGTAGGAAATATCTTGGCTTAAAATTTGGCGTCGGAATGCTAAATATTGTAATGCATGCTACAGCACGCGCATCGCACGACGTGCGAGCATAATGCGTCTGTGAAAGTACGGCGAGGAAGTATGATTATAGCAGAGGAAAGTAACATTTTCGCGCTATTTAGCATGTTGTATTTGTTTGGAACGTATTAGGGAATTTGGTTTCAGTTTAGCTGATAAGAGTGTTCAAAAAATATATTTTCACCGAGACATAACGTACTAAAACATCAGTTGTAATAACAAGGATTACACTATTACACGTATTATTATTATCATATACGACTCAATTATTGAAAGGAAACAAACTTGAATGTTAGGCTTTCCTTTAAAGATTCTGCCTCTTACCTTATTTACTCGAGCAATCTAAAAAGTGTTAATGCCCATATTTAGATAATTCCAAGTTTCTTCATTATATTGATATTAGAATAAAAGCCCCTTGGGTGCGCGGTTTTTTTGAACAATGTAAATCACGGGCACAATTGCTAAAAACTAGTTTTTTCTAGATCCGGACCTAGTTTCTAGCAAAAACCGACAGATTCTACTTGGCTGCTCAAAGTATACACAATTTCATGTAGTTTTTTAGCTTTTTTATTAGGTTTGATTATCCGAAATTGTGTTAATTATGCTCGACAAAAGAAATATGTTTCTCTAAATAAATTTTTTGAGGCCAGTACATTTCATGTTAGGACCCAAAATGTCCAAGTCGAAAAACATAAAAGACCCAAAAATAATAAGATCTTGAAAAACGTATGCTAAGTTGTGCTCAGAAAATGCAGCCTAAATTTCCTCTAACAAAATTCTGTAGATTCATTGTTGTCAGATTCCAAAATCAAAAAATTAGTCTAATGTAATGCAATATTTTTACCTTTAGCAAAATTCTGTGTGACCTACAATTCTTATACAAAAACCAGAATGTCATAAATATAATTTTTTAGTAATATTTTTCTTGCATGGCAGAAGAAAGTCGTCCCTCACTCTTAGCATACCTTAATAAGTAAACAAACAGGTAGATAAATCAGATAGATTAAACAGGTAGATATATATTCTCCGAGTGGCCTTAGCTTTAACCATGATGATGATCGCCATAGATCCTTAATGTGCTATGATTTCAATATGGGGTACCGAAGTAAAATCATCCACAAACTCGGAGAATGTTCGGAAGGCCAGGTATTTCAGCTCATGGATAAACCGTTTGACCGCATTATCAACAACAATATATCCGTTAGCCCTGCGCTATCTCATACTCCCTATTCCCCCGTAAAGTCTGTCTCTTCTTATCAGCCCCCTTAGAACAGGCGCAGAAAGCTTTGTTGGCTTCCAAGTTCACAAATAACCAGGTCGAAATGTTTGGAGCGAACCAAATGAGGACATGAGTACAGGCTCCAAGTCAGCGATGGGGAAAAATCTGGAGTCAAAGAACACCGCACACAGCTTTCTTCCTATATAATTGGGATTGAGAAAACCCCTGAATGTTTGTTGATCTGCTCGAAACTTATTTTGGAGATCCTGATAATGCTTCGTGGGTCTAACTAGAAGCAAGATTTTTTCTTAACGAAAACAGGTGTCCATGGGTTTCTATTACCTAATATTAAAATCATAATAAACCTCAAAGTCCATAATAATAAATTTTTCAATACGATCTGATGCCAACAGCATGGGTCAAGCACGTCCAAGTACTGCCGTCGTTCGCTGAGGTCAGAGTCGCACGTATTATAAATTACGCCCGTCTACGTTGAGTTGATTCTTGACTCGCAGGGTTAAACTGTATAATGCAAGTGGTAAGCAGTTTTTAGCAGCGTCGGTTCAATGCATGAGGACTCACAGCAGTTGACATGCAGAGCGTACAGCGTTAAAAAGCTAAAATACTTTGTTTACGCATGTGCACAATCGGAGCAGGCGGCAGTGTGCGGTGCGCGCAACTTAGGATTCGAATACCGGGTAGTGGGGGAAGATGTAACTCGAGTCGTCTAAGTGCTCGAGCGGCGGCAGTTACGAAAATGAGGTGCGGCTTGTCTGTATAAATCTGAACGTTATCAATTGTATAGTGGAACGCGTAAGATTGCTGTGAGTCCATATACGTTGAGCTGATGCTATTACAAATTACTTATCACTTGCGTTATTCAGTTTAACTCTTCGAGTCAAGAATCAACTTAACATCGACGGTTATAATATACAATTCGTACGATTCTGATCTCAGCAAATGACAGCGGTCCTTAGGGGTGCTAAGCACACGCGTGTGCAAATTTTTTGATGCGTATATACTGTCGTATGTTTTAACTTTTAGGTAAGCCATTTTGGGTACATCATTATATGCCTTGCAAATTTTCCTTATAAAATATCCTCGTACGCAAATTAAAAAAAATTTGATTTTATCTGTTTCCAAAAAAGGTGGACTATGATATTGACGAAGAAATTTAACCATGTGTGTTAAAGTATATTTACTTTTTTTGTTTTTGTCATTTAGTCGTGGGATTTCGCGATGAACTTAGATGACTAAAATTTTATCTGTTACTGATTCGGTTTTTATTGCTTGAAATATTTTCTTTTTATATGTTGTTTGCATGTACTATCCTAAAATTCGTTGTGATGGCGTCAGCGTTGCTTATGCTAATGGCCTGGATTTCCTCTCGGTTCATTTGAACAACCCGCCCGCTGTGCATGTTTATTTTCACCCGTTTTAACAAGGAACCTATTTTATATATTCCACGAAGACGTGTATTATTGCGCTCTAAAATTGCTATAACATCACCATTAGAAGTTGTTAAAACGTTTCTCTGTTCCATTGGCATGGGCATAGGGGCATTACGTGCTCCTCTTAAACAAAGTTGTTTGTCAGCAGGAAAAGTGTATTTGTGAATTTCAAATACCAGGTGCGGATTCGTGCGAGGAATAAGCCGAATAAATTCAAGTTCTGCAGGGTCAAATCCGAGAATATACGAAGGAGGATACCTGGCACGAGGAGACCTGGATCTGTCACGAATAGTAGGCGCCGTAGGAGAAGCAGACCTGACAGGGGAGTGTGAATTGCCGGAGTGTCGTACAAGTCCAGGGAGAGGTTCGCCGTTTGGCAGACACTCAAACTCTGAACTCAATTCTGAAAAAAGAAATAGAGCCTTAATAATAGGCTATTATTCTTCTTATTCGATAATTTAATCTATAATTATAATCTATTCTATAAGTTATAACAGATTGACTTAATCTAATAGATTAAAAAAAGTCAATTGGATAGTAACCTTAAGTACTTAGAAGTACTTTCTATTTGTTCCATATGTATTCTTGGCACTCGAAATGTTTACTTTCAAGAAAAATTATAATTTCTTAGGGAAAGTAAACAAGTATTCAAAATAGCAGGCTACGCTCGAGTCTAACAGTGTTTGAAAGTTTTTATCTACATTTATGTTTTTTCATTTACAGAATTATTCCAGGGGGGTGTGAACGTTTATTTTAATGCCTAGAACTATTAAAATGTTAAAATCAATAAAATTCTCTCTGATAAAATTCTCACTGATAAACTAAAAAAACTTTAATTAGAACTATTGAAGTTCCAAACGAGTAAATCGTCCGAATTTTTCAGTTCCGTAGTGTTGTAATTTGTGCACAATCTGGAAAAAATCCATTAAATTTATGTATTTATAGATTAGAAAAATATATTTACCAATAGAATTGAGCATAGCCACTAAAGATATGACGAAAGTATACAAAATTTTCATCTTTTCAAGGTAGAAGAAAAAAGTATTTATGTATAATTCCAGAATTTTATTAACGCAGCCACAGAAGAATATTCTACAACGTTTACAGATCATATAATCTTTTTATAATCCTTATCTCATACATTTAGAGAGTGATGTTGATCCTTTTCAAATATTTACGCTTCATCGGCGTCGAAACATAAATAAGCGAATATAAATTCTACAATATCTATTTTCCATCTTCTCATTTATGACACTTTCTGTGATTACACTGAATAAAAAAATTTTAAACTCAGGATGTGCCATTGATGAGAATCTGATTTTTTATATGTATTTTGAGCCGTAGAGTATGAAAAATTCCTATTTAATGCTTTTGCGGGATTATTTGCGTATCGCGATTTACTTAACTCTTATTCTTCTATTCAGATCGAAACAATTAATAATAATATCTTGGATATCACATACCGTTGTATACTGTCTATTTAGTACTTCCGGCCGCCACGAGAGCACGTCTGAGCTCGCAGCACGTCTTCTATGAGACACTAGGTGGCAGGACAGTCGTAGTGCACGAACAGCTGCCATACCAAATTTTTCAGCGAGCGCATGGCGTTCATTTTTATGTGTTTTTTTTCCTTTTAACGTAGGTATTTTCTATACATATTTATCTCCAAATCACATTGATAAATTAATCCGAAAATGTTGCGAAATCGTCCATGTGTGAACAGTCGTAGTAAATTTTGCTATGTATGTAGCCAGTATGCATTTGAGGAAAACAGACGGAACCTTACTCTCTCATTACCAAAGTGCATACGAAAATTATATCGGTTTCAAAATAAGTAATTGGGGTAAGGCTTGCTTTCCTAATGTAATATGTTTGACTTCTTTGATAAGACTATCAAGCCAAGGCTCTCGAAATCTTCCTTATTCTATGCCTACAATGTGGAGATAACAGAAAGATCATGTGAGTGACTATCGAATATCGAATAAACTATTCACAAGCGTCATAAGTTACAAGGCCTATACTTGGTGTGCTAGTACTTACAATAATCCCTTCACAAATGCTAGGAACAAAGGAAGATTTACAACAGTTTTTTGAAACTCAGCCGCTCAGTTTAGAGAACTCATCTTCGGCCTTGAATCGAATTCACAAATAAAAAAAGAGAAAACTAAGCCGATCCGTTTTAATACAAAAGAAACTAAATAATCTTGTACGTGATTTAACTCTTTCTAAAACTAAGTCACATATATTAGCTTCTCACCTGAAAGAAAAAAATCTACTTGAAACGAACATTACAATCTCTTTTCGAAGTCGAGAAGAAAAATTCAGTGATGTTTGTTCAGGCAGAAGAAAATACCTTTTGTTTTGCAATAATATCGAAAGGGTATTTTTCGAACTTTAGCTTTAATTTGTGGTTGATGATTGGCGTTTTTCAATTGACTGTGATAAAACAAACTTGCAAGCTGCACTTTTAAATGTTGGTAATAAAAAGTCGTCTATACTACCTTGCACATCAAATTAGGTTTGGCTAAAGGTTTTTTCAAGGAACTGATAAAGCAATGTCCTGAGGTATACCTTTCTTTGAAAGACAAATTTTCACATATTTGTCATGCAAGATTGAAAAAGAGCGTATTTTTCGTACCTGACATTAGAAAGCTTATGGTTGATGCGATCTTTAAAGGAAAGCTTTCACACATATACTTAAAGACTTATAAATCAGTAAAAAAACGTTGCCAATAACCTCTTCAGAAATAAAAAAAGCAGAAAATTACCCAGTTTCGGTGAATGAAATGTTAAAAAATTTCAAGGAAATCAAAGTTAATGAGTCTTTGAAAATCCATATGTTTAGGGGATTTAGAATGGTTTTGTTAAATTTTAGGATTTAAAGGGATACTTGTGGATTCCATGGGATTAAATAAAAAATATACATAAGATTTCAAAAGTGTTACATTTGTTAAGCGATATTTTTTTTGAAGCCTTGATATATATTTATATCACGCGCATTATTTTAGCGCCTTTCGACGCCAATAAGGTAGGGATAAAGCTCCAATTTTCAGTCCCTATGAACTAAAACCTGAAAATTGACGTCAGAAGTAAATAATCAAAATTATGCATCTAATAGCTCGCATTTTACGATAATTAGCCCACTAGCCGTGAAAACTGTAAGGAAATTTTTGTTGCCAACATTTTTCGGAAATGTCTGAAGATTTCGGGAGATTTTTAGATTTAATTTTAGGTAATCTATCTTAACCTACCATGAATTACCTCTAAACTTACCATAAATTGCCATGAATTACCCTGCAGATTTCCGTAAATCATGCTTTCTTACTTAAATTCGCCATAAGTATTACAAACAGCTTTGTAACCTTTCATTTTCATCAGAGTATATGGAAATCAGTATAATAGGAAAACCTCTTACGCTCTTATTATTATAACATGCGATTCAATTGTTAAAAGATAACAAACCTGAATGTTAAGCTTTCCTTCAAAGATTCTGTAACTTATTTTATTTACTCCTTATTATATTGATATGCGAATAGAAGCCACTTGGGCCCGTTGTTTTTTGAGAAATCGTAATTTACAGACGAAAGGTTCTACTTGGCCACTCGAAGTATACACAACTTAATGTAGTTTTGCAGCCATCTTATTACTTCTCATTATCCGAAATTGTGTAATTGTGCTTAAGACTCAAAATATCTAACTCGAAAAAGGTACAAGTACCAAACGTTATAGGATCTTGAAAAACATATTCTGAATTGTGCAAAGCATATGCAGTCTAAATTCCCTCTAACAAAATTCTGTAAATCCACTGTTGCCACATATCAAAAACAAAAATTCATGCTAATTTAATGCAATATTTTTCCCTTTAGGTCAATTCTGTGTGACCTACAATTCTCACACGAAAACCAAAACGTCACAAATATCATTTTTTAGCAAGATTTTTCTCGCACGCAAGAAGAGAGTAGTCCCTCACTCTAAACATGCCTCAATAAGTTCTATATTAACCATAAGCAAATGGAAGAGAGATATTCCCTAAGTAACATTAGTTTTAACCATCATGATGTTCGTCATAGATCCTTCATCTGATATGCTTTCAATATGGGGTACCGAAGTAAAACGTTTATCAAGCAAGACTCTAAAATATTTAAGAATAGATAAACAGGAATTGAAAGCATCTCTAACAATCAGGAGATTCATTGCTGAGTCAATGATGGCTCTTGTAAAAAATGCACAGAACAGCGAGACAGCGTTAAGATAAGTCTAAACTCTTCAAGATTATTAACTTTTCACATCAAAAATCCATCATTTTTCTTTTAGAACAACGATTTCCGTTGGAAAAACTTTAAAGAGATCTTAAATTGTCAACGCTTGTTATTAATTTTCTCAGAAAAAGCAAGCTTTACAGTGGATTCTTAAAACTTTGATGGTTTCTTTGATGCTTGTGATGATTTTACTGTTAATTTATTCATTTTCAAGTAAAGAATCTAAGGCCAGTTTTAAAAATAGAAAGACCTTCTCTATCTTTTCGTCAGTAATAAATAAACTCCTATGATACGTGTATTTATCAACTTTTCTAGCATCGCATTATCGAAGGAAATATTGCATACTAAATTCTTACACTTTCCTGAAAGCCCTATTCATTTTCATTTATTCACACATTTTAAGACCCATGTTCTTCATACTATTATTCAGTGTACTCAACATCCTCTTTTCACTATTCAGACACTTTTTAATTTCAAGATGCTGAAATGAAAAAACCTGAGCTCCATTTGAGCTAAGCGTAAGAGAAGGATTCCCACAGTTGTTCGGTGTACACATGAATTTAAAAGATTTATGTACAAAATTATTTAATTCAGTATTTTCCGAGCAGTGCTTCGTAAGCCCTGCTTTATCTCAAATATCTGCCCCACCATAGAGAAAGCCTTTTCTTATTAGAGCTTTTGGAGTAGGCACCGAAAGCCCTGCTGACTTTTATGCCTTAAAAAAACCAGGTAGAGATTAGTGGAGAGCAAACTGAAATCGGACCAAAATACAGGCTCCAAGTCATAGAGAGGGACCAAACTGGAGTCGTAAACCACTGCGCACACCTGTCTACCCTCATAGTTGGAATTGGCTGCTCTGCTATAGAAAAATCAAAATTTCGTGCCATCTCCTCGAAATTCAAGTTTCTCAGATTTCATTTTCGCGTACGTTTGCACGTCGTTTGTACTCTTTGTACATTTAATATTCTCGTTTTTACCCTCTTGGTCACGCGCCTGAGGGAAAATCCAGATTGTATGCCATCCCGATGTTCGACGTCAATCGTTAGCATAAAGAAACATTGAAAAATTCAAATTTCGGGAGGGAGGGGGGAGGGTAAAATGAAATTTTGATATTCCGCCATCTAGGCGCTAGCCGCGCAACCAAGATGGTACAAACGAAAATATTAAATCCACAAAAAGTAAAAATGACGTACAAACCTATACAAAAAGAAAATTAGAGAAAGTTGAATTTACGGGGGGATGACACGAGATTTTGATTTTCCCCTGCACGATCAACCAAGAGGGTGAAAAAAAAAAATTAAAATGTTCAAACAGTAAAAATGTCGTACAAACGTATGCAAAAAGAAAATTTGAGAAATTTGAATTTCGGGGGGATGGCCCGAAATTTGATTTTCTTCTAGCCGGGCCACCAAGAGGGTACAAACGAAAATATTAAATGTGCAAACAGTGCAAACGACGTAGAACATATGTGAAAGGAAAATCTTAAAAATATGAACTTCGGGGAACCAACTTCACGGGGTTGAAAAGGTTGAGAAGATACTTTGACAAAAATCGGTTGGAGTTAAATGCGGATAAGTCGAAGGTTATGGTATTTAGGAAAGCAGGTAGGAAAGATAAGGCAGCGCAGTAGAAGTGGAAGGTAAAAGCGGTAAAGGAGGTGAAAGAGATTCTGTACCCGGGCTTCCTGTTTTGGAGGAATAGGGGAGTAGATTTTCATATAAAAGAGAAAGTGCGAAGAGCAAATATAGTGATGAGACAGATGTGAGGGCTGGGAAAGAGGTTTTTTGCAGATGACTTTGTAAGAAAAATGTAATGGTTCGATTCTCTAATGATGAGTGTCTTATTTTACGGAGTGAAGGTATGGGGGTCTAATGTACGTGAGGAGATAAATAGGATATAGGAGAGGTATTTCAGAACAAATGCATTGCAGATGGATGAAGTGAGAAGGGTGCATGAGTAAGGCAGGAGGGTATATAAGTTGTTTAAAAGAAGAAGCATGGAGGGAGAGAAGGAATCAGGGGACGAGATAATAAGCGAGTCAAAGTTTAACGGGAACTATGTGTGGATTATGCCAAGTGAGAGAGCGCATTATTTGTGTAAGAAAGGAGAGCATGAAAGTCAGGAACTTACAGCGAGAATGAGATGCGGATGCATGGAGGGTGAAGAGATCGAAAGGAGTAAGATAATCATGGAGTTATTGTTACATGAAAGGAGGGACAAGAGGGCAGTTGCATGGGTCAAGGGGGTGTTGGGTAATACGTAAAGAAGAGAAGAAAGGAAAAAAAGGAATAGAGAAGAAATGGTTGTACATAGAAGAGGAAGTAGTTGTTAGAAAATTGTACATATTGTGAATAGTAGATAAGGATTAGGGATTAGTTGCGGAGGCAGAAGCTGGCAAAGCGCGTTAAGGGGGGGGGGGGGGGGGAAGGGGATTTAAACTTTCTTTTTTCCTTTTTTTAAAATTTCTTTTTTTTAATGCCCACTCTCCCCAAAATATTTTC
>JAAAKG020136221.1:0-13273 GCA_010014905.2 Druon quercuslanigerum
ATTCTTAACAGATGTACTAACCAACTATTTCTTATCCAATAAAAATTGGATGTGTTAACCAACCATTTTTCTGAGTGATAAGAATAAGTTTTTTGGTTTTCACATTATTTTTTATGGATAAAGCAAAATATACTACAAGTTTAATTATATATTTTTTATGAATCTCGCGTGTTTTGGCGTAATATTGAAATTTTCGATTTTGTGCATATTACTTACGATAAATAAACACAAAATTACGACTCCTATTGCAAAATGGTTAATGGACATTTTGTAGGATTTTTCAAAAGCTATAATTTCTCTTTGAGACTTTTTTGCTTAGTTTGCGTCGTTTAGTAATTCTAATACTTTCTCAATCATAAATGATGAGAATGTAATAAATTATTACAAATTTCTATCTTTTTTGGTTGAACAACTTTTTTCTATCAATTTCTTTTTTTTTTTTAATGCCATTTTATGATTAAAACCAAAACCACGTATCCTATAAAAAGGTGATTCATAACAAATTTTTAGCTCTTTTTCGGATAAACAATGTTTGTTAAGTCGTTCTTTTTTGTATCTTCTGTAGTTTTTCCGCAAATTTGTATTTTTTTATTTTCAATGTTATTTTTAACAAACAACACAAAAAATGCGCGTCTTATTAAGAAGTGATTATTAAAGAATTTGTAGGTCTTTTTTGGTATCACAATTTATGTTTATTCATCATTTTTTCGTATCCTGCATAGTTTGACCAAATAATGGGATTTTTCATTATTTCTTCTACAATCAAAATTTTAATTTTCGATTTTCTAAGAAAATCTAAAAAGTTATTATAGTAGTCTTGAAAGCTTTTCACAAAGCTTTCACCTGCGCAGTTAAGAAAGGAGCCATCGCTAGCATCGTTTTTAGCGTCATTTCGTTTCGACTCCATTCTTTTTTGGTAGTGATCGGTAGTATTCAGTTGCACGTCAAAAAGTAGTTAAGTGAAACAGTTATAGTGAAGTGAATTTAATCATTACTATTAAAGTGCATCACGAAGCATTGTGTCGTGTGTTTCTGTATTTTCAATAGCACCTGGACCTGACAGACGAGGACGTGTGCAATTTAATTACGATTATTCACTTTATATATTTTTAGTGTATGCATGTACGAGTATATGAAGCAATAAAAATCCATTGCATTTTCACATCGGAAATTGGAAAGTTATTTCGATATTTTAAATAATTAATCATTTTTTACTTATCAATATTCTTCTTAAATTCAAAATTCTTATTTACAAAAAAAATGGTATACTATAACGCAACTGAATGAATCGGTTTCTACAGCCAACGGCATTGGTCACTGTAACCGAGTAGGTTAGCTATAGCGCAGCCCAAGGAAGTTGGCTAACGTAACAAAGTAGGCTGCTTATTTTAATGAAAAATTTTTAGCCAATACTACTTGGTTAAGTTTTACAACGAAGTTTGCAGCTGCTATATTAGCAGTCTTACTGTCAGAGCATTTTTACCACTTCAAATAGAACAATCAAATTTCTCAGCAACAAAACAATAAGTGGGATCAAAGGTAGAGCTAAAGCAATTGTTTCAAGGAGAAATTTTACTTTCTTGGTTTTTTCATGTTTTGTTTCGTATTCGAGGAAAGCTTGAAATTTAGATTGCTTGAAAATTAAATTTTTGGTTTCAAAAACGGCCGTAGCAAAGCTTTTGTTTTTTATCTTGTAACAATGCTGAGGTTATTAATAAAAATTGCAAATGAAACCTTAATGTTTATTACAGCAGTGATTTTGGTACTAGTGTGGGAAATAGATATTTGTTTTTTCCGTTATAGTTCCAAAATTTTTTAGTTATATGTGCATTTTTGCTTTCAAATATTTAACGTATTTTATGATTAAGAAATTAGGTGAATTATCCTGAACGAAAAAATCATATCACTGGTATTCAATCATTTACCTTGCTTATTGCCAGTTATTCACTTAACGATAATGAAATTTCACTGAAACTTACAGATATTAATCTGAAAAAGTTTTTATTTCACAAATTTGTTAAGACGATAAGATTTTTTGAAAAAAAGCTATTAGCGCTTAAAATAGCATTTTTGGAACGTATAATGGCGATAATTGCAAGACAGTTTTTTTTGAAAGAAATAGTATGAATCTTGCAGAAAATTGGTTAACATGCGTTAGAACATCAATATACACTTAAAAAATTCTACAAATTTGTTTCGACATGCATGGAGCGAAAAGTGTCAATTTCTTAGTCAAAATTTTTAAAAAATTATGATTTTTAAAGTTAATTTTCGTTGCTGACAAGATTATGCCGAATGAAAATCTCTAACTATTACACAAAGCAATAATTTTTAATTGTCTCTAAATATCACAAACAGAAATAATTTTTTGTTTAATTTTTTTTCTTATAACTCTAATAAATGTCTAAAATGATGGTCCGAATAATTCTTCATTTATATGTTGCGCTAAGAACACAAAGATTAATTTAAATATGGAGGTAATTTTTCGACCTTTTCGAGTTCTTCTAACGGTCAAACTTCATTCTTTGACATATATTTTGATAAAACCGAAAAGTGTATTCATAAAAAAAACCGTTTTTACCACCCTACAGTTCATATATGGTGGAATTATAATTTAGAGCCATTTTTGTAATTATTACCATTGAACCCTGGGAAAGGCATTCCTGTACTGTACTTAGGAGGGTTCGTGGTATGACCCAATCCTAAACAAGTGGCTGTAACAGCGTGACCAGTTTCAGTTTGCCACCAGTGATTAAGAATTGGTACTTTAAAAGTTTTCTCAGCCCAGGCTTTTGTTTCATAATCACAATGTTCTCCCGCTACGAATATCGCTTTTAGTCTGTGGAGAGCAAAATTGACACTTCATTTTTATTTTAAGATAACTTATTCAGATTTTCCGGCCATTGTATGTATTTAATTAGTATTTCAATATTCTCGACAGGTCCAAAATTAAAATTTGCAATTGGTCCAAATTATAAATTTTAATTAAATATAAGTTAATTTGAATAAAATATTCAGGGTTGCTGCAATTTTGGGAAATTCCAGTAAGTCAAGGAAAGTCAGGAAAAACCAAACCGAGTCACGGAGTTTTGAATAAACTAAAGTTAAGTGTATATTATCATTTTGTAGAAAATTCAATAATTTTGTTAAAAAGTCATTCTTTTTGGTTGAAACTTGTTGAGAATTCAACTATTTTGTTAAAAATTCGTCATTCTTTGTTGAATTCAACTGGTTCTGGTTTAAAATAAAAATGTTTTTTGGTTTCAACATCAACTATGTATTACATTTTTCGTTGAGAATTTATTTTTTTACTTGAAATTTCAACGACTTCATTGAGAGTGTAACTGCAGTGAATCCTACTGTCGGTGAAAAAAGCATAGGCTTATTTGAAGTTTAACAACTCACCAAAAAAAAGATAGCACAATAAAAAAATAGTCATATGAAAGCCAAAAGTGTTCTACATAAATGAGCTTGAAGACGTTTATGTAAGTACATTGTAAGTACATTTAATAACAGCCAAGTTTAGAGCATTATATCTTATACAAGGAGCAATGTGAATATTTTGAAAAAAATTCATGAGTATGAGGAAAACTGTTGTGAACAAATTGCAGTTGAGAAATTTGAAGAATAATACAAAATGTTGCTTGAAAGTACAAAAATGCACAACTATAATTATTATCTTCAGTTCTAATAAAGATATTACAGCAATTCAAACTGCCAATTATAACGAATATACTCTGTAATTATTTCCAATCTCGCGGAAGGATTTAATAGCCTTATTTTTGGTGAAAATCGCGATATTTTTAGACATTTTTTGTTGTTCGAAAACAAGTGCTTGAAGAACCTTTTTTTACTGCCGACCGCTCGTGCCTTTCTTCCGGTGCACACGGACTTCGCCCACGGTCAGGATTTCACCTGCAAGCTTTCGGGCCCTCTTTATTTTCTTCCTGAATTCCGCTCCCGGTACTATAACATTTAGGTGGGTGCACTAGAACTCCGCCCATTTAGGGTTGAGTGGTCCTCTTCTTCTGCTTTACTAGACTGACTAGACTGACTGATTCAGCTTTGCAAATCAACAAAAAAACTACAAAAAAACCTTTTCATAAATAATTACACGCCTTGACCATTTTTCCATTGAAAATTGGTTTGAAGAAAGAATTTTGTCAACAGAAATTATTTTAAAATTTAACTAATTTGCAAAACGTAACTTAAAATGTATTCGAATGGGAGGGGCACACTTCTAAACCCCTTGAGCGGAGTTCGTGCTCATGAGAAACTACCTACTTTTGACCGAGCGGAATTCAGGATTTGTATTTGGAGGTAGTTGACCGCGAGCGGAGTTCGTGTGCGCCCCTTTCTTCGACCCGTGCTTCTGAATCCTTGGGTTGCACCTGGCACGTTCTCGGCAGCAAAAAAAGGGTCCAGGCCTCAAAATCCTTACTTTTTTTTTACATTTTTCAGTCTGTAAAGCACGCAATTTTTTTCATATACCTCTTCAAGCTCATTTACGTAGAACACTATTAGCTTTCATATGACTATTTTTGTATTGCGCTAGCATTTTTTCTTTGCTGAGTTCTTAAGCTTCAAAGGCAGATGCCTATCATTTTCTCGCCGATAGTAGAGGGAGTAATATAAGTTGAAGATTTAGGTAAAAAATTAAAATGTAGATTACTGATCATAGGTTCTGTTGCTGAATAAAGCTGTAAAAACTCACAGCATCACCGTACGTCGACGGTCATTATCAGAAGTGCACAATCATACAGGGTGGACACGCTGGGGCTGACCAAAAAGTATGCAACCCGGCATACATTCCATAAGAATAGCATTGCCGTGTCAGACGGTTTGCATAATTTTTGCTAAGCTCCAGCATGCCTACCTTGTATATCGGATGGTAAAAGCCTTGCATTCATTTCGGAGTGATGTTATAAGCTTGTATGATAGAAGTAAAATTTTCGTAAAAGTCGTATAGAATATATCATTGGTATTAAAATATTAGCTTAAAACGTTAACACTGGCTGCAGGATGGACATAAATAATTAGATAAATAATAAATTCAAAAACATGGATGTAATTATGCGTACATTGTACAATTTTGATGATGACTGTTGATGCACGGTCGCAACGTTAATGATGCTGTGAAATCTCACACCTTTTTTTAATCCAAAGAAGCTTTCACCAGTAATCTACATTCTTATTTTTTACCATCATATTCAACTACTTTGTTGAAAATTCATGTATTTTACGTACATATTAGATCATTTGTAGATGACCCCTTATAAAATTCTGTATGACTTATCATTAAAAGTGTTTAAAAAAATTCAGAAACAAATTTTTTTTTGTGATAACATTATTGATCTCCTAGGTGTAAGGTTTTTTTTATATCTAAAAGAAAAATTTTAAACGGTCAGGGCAAATAGGAGAGTTTCAGCATTGGGATTTTTTAGTAACGCTGATATTGATATTTCTTATAAATTTTAGGTAAATATACACCTTTTTGCGTTATGTATGTACAATTTGTTGTCAACTTTGGACTTACGACTTTGTTGAATATCTTCTTCCAAACAATATCTCTGGATCAGAGCGCCGGATAATTCTAAATGCAGTTGGAACAGTGAATAGGGCATTTACTTTGTGTTGATCTATAATCCTGAAATTCAAATAATTAAATAATATAATTCAAAGCCTGTTAATAAAATAAAGAATATAGAAGTTTTAATGCTCGATAAAGAATCACAATCCGGTTATTTAAAGTCCAAGTTTAAGCAACAAAACCGGATCTTTATTTAAAAACCCAATTTATTTCCTCTTTACAAAATTTGAATAGATATTTTTACATGCCTGAAATATTGACCAGCATCCGGTGTCCTGTCCGGTTTTCCTTCATACATCACGCTAGTTATGCCATATAAAAGTGGACCATAACAAATGTAGGAATGCCCCACTACCCAACCCATATCTGATGCGCCCCACCAGGTTGAATCTTTATCCATTCCATAAATTGCTTTCATAGTCCAACATAGAGTAGCTATATGACCACCTAGTGGTCTTTGAATTCCTTTTGGCTGATCTGAAAATATTGGTTAAGCTTTGCAATTATTCCACAGTACTAGAGTGACTTTTAAAAATCGGAATCACACAAGTAGTTTTCTTTAAAAAAAACAATGTTAACATATTTTTTGTTCTTGAGGTCGTTAACAAATTATGTTATATAGCCCCTTTTTAAATAATAATACCTAACTTTGAAAAATATAAAGTATTTTAAATTTAACTAACCTGAAATTAAATTTAATAATTTTCTAACCAATTAGCTAATTGTTAACGTAAAATGATTATATTAATCAATAATTCAAACAGAAAGTGTTCTAATAGCTTTCACGCTTGAAGGAAATTTATTCATTCTTTACTTTTATTGCAACTGAAGGGTAACTTTCCAAAAGGATACAAACGCGTTTCGAGAATGCGGTAACTGGCAAAAGCCTCGAGCGAAAAAAATATTTATCCTCAGTTTTTGCTGAACTAGAAAATTTTTTTCAATCAAACTTTGTGCGCCTCAATTCAGCACTACAGTATCTCGGGAGCAATTTTATTTTCTTAAATAAAAATGGGATTTTTAATCACCGTCTAAAGTCGATTGAACATACGCCTCGAGTGGAAAATAATGTCTTCCATTTTCTTGGAACATAATTACATTTTTCTATTAAACTTTTCACGTTTTAATTCAGAACTGAAGTATCTCGAAAGCAGTTCTTTTTTTATACCCTTAATTCATATAATTATTTTTATTTTTTCGTTCAAAAGGCCTGTTCGCCATTAACACTACGTGAAATGTTGTTGCTTTTTGGATGTGAATGGAAAAACTGACTAAGCATTCTCAATAAATTTTTTGGCGTTCAACACGAATCTGATGTCAGAAATTGCCTATAATGTCAGAGTTAAAAAAAATAAGGTCAAAAATCGTAGCTTTGTCAATTTTTCAGAATTTATAGCGGGTAAACATGACCGGTTAGAAACTTTAAAAATATCTCAAATTAAAGCTTAAATTTTGTATTTTCACGTGTACTGTTTGCAATTTGTTCACATTTAACGTTGAAGCACTTTGCAGTAATACAAAAAAACGTAATATTACAAAAAAAGCTGACAGTGCTTCAACGGCGCATGTAAAAAATTGTTAAAAGAGTTCACGTAATAATACAAAATCTAAACTTTACGTTATATTTATTTGTGGTACAAGGACCCTAAGTGGCACTTTTTCGGCCGAGTACTAAAATTTACATGATGCAAAGTTACACTTGTGGGCCGAGTGTCATATACTTTTTTTTTATCACACCAGTGAATCATAAGTGCAGATAGGTTGCATAAAGTCCTAATATAAAAACTCGTGAGGGTCCAGAGACGGAGTCCGCTAATGTGCGTGGGGTAAGAAGTCAATACTGAAATTCCCTAAGTACCCTAAGCACACTAAATACCCTTAGTTGCCTAATTCTCATAAATAGCCGAAAACGCGTTTTTTTACAGTTTGACCTCAATTTCCTCAAAATCCTGACGTGATGGACAATTTCTGAGAACGCATTCGTTTCCAGCGCGAAAAACTGTCTAGAAAACGCTTAGTCAATTTCCATTCATAGCATTGCCATCACCGTAGTCTAATCCTCAGACTAATGAGCCTAAAGTGACATTTTTATTTTTACATTATGTAAAGAGGGTGGCCACTGGACCGGGAAACCCGGAATTTGTTAAGACCAAGAAAAGCCGGGAAATGACGTTAGTTTATTTTTTGACTGAGAATTAAAAAAATTGTTAGGAGAGAAATCTATTCTATCATTTAAAAAACAATTAAAAAATATCCATTTTAAGTCTTTGTATCTTTTTTATTATTTTTTTATTTCTTATGATTTTTTATTGATTTTATGATTTTTTAAAATGATTTTTTTCATTTTATAAAAATTGAACAACATTGGATTTTACAAGACAGTCCTAGATATGTTCAAAATACAAAAATGTACCGATTTTAACGCATTAATTCAATTTTAAATCCGTTTAGTATATTGTTTCAGTTTAAACTATTTCATTTTGAACTCAGTCAATTTAAAAATTTTAATTAAATAAATAATAATTTTTTAATATTTGGCAATATCTTACTGTTTATTTAAGATCAGCAGCTATATATAAATTATTTACAACTAAACAATGTGAAACTGAACTTTTGGAATAGGGAAGCGAGGACAGGGGAAGTAGAGGAATTGAGATAAAATAAGAGGTGGTTAAATATATGAAGTTAGGACAAATTACATATGGGAAATATGGGAAGTAAATAGAAGTAGGAGAAATGGTTGGAAGTAGAAAGTAAATTTTGGTACTCAATTTTTTCTGAATTGAAAGAGGGTAATTTGTTAATTTTAACATTTTTGTTGAGTTGGAAAGGAGGACATTTTTGTTATTAATTGTCTTTTCTCAATTAGCAGAGGCCAATTTTTTTAACATAGAGTACACGGGTGGGAAGGGGTGCAAATTTGGTATTTATAACATTCCAATGAAAGGACGGAACTTTTTGTTTCCGATTGTGTAGTGAATTGGAAGAAAGACATGTTTTATTTTTGGATGTGTACTTGTATCTAAATTTTGGCACACAAAGCCTCTGTTTTATTAACGCTTTTATCAATGTGAGTTTAAAGGGGAGATTATTTTTTATTTTGCGTTTAATGATAGAGTAGATATATCTTTTCTTAACCAGAAAATTTTGAACTGTTCAAGTTATAAAAGTGAAAAAATTTCAGTTCAATGGCATTTAAATTAAAATTATTTGATGCGTATAAAATATTGAGCGTTTGAATAAAAAGTTTTGAAATCAAAAAACTTGTTAAGCTTTAATTGTAAAAGTTTAGAATTAATAAGAGTTCCACACTAAGTACTTTGATTCACAGTACAGTTTTCATTACTTCAAATGAAAAAAATGGTTTCAAGAGTTTTAATTTTTTAATTTCAATGACCGTCAAAAATTGTCAAAAACCTGGAAATGACCATGATTTATTTTCCTGGATAAAAATGATTTCACGTAAAGAGTAAAACAGAATGTGTTTTAGTTATAAAATAAATTGCATATTTCTATCATATTTTAAGATTTTCAATTATTATCTAACTTGCAATTTGAAATTAAATTTTTGGAGTTTGAGTCAAGATAAAAATATTTTATGTCAATAATTAATTCGTATTCAATGGAAGGGAAACCAGCTTTGAGATGAGCTGAGTTTGAAGGTATATTCCTTGTTTAATGTATTCATTACCAATTAGAACATCATTCACTGCGAATTGTTACCAATTACATCCCCTTTAATTGCTCGCATTCTGCTTCAATTATTCCGTTTCTGAACTTGCATCACAACATGCAGTAAACAATAAAAATAAAAGAGAAGAACAAGGGGTTAATTTATTACTACGTAAAAGTAGATACCTGTTGTTCCGGAGGTGTAGAGAATGTATAAAGGTTGATTAGATTCGACTGGTACACATGGATGTGGTTTGGCTCTCCTCAATAATTCGTCCCAGTCGAATTGATTTTCAAAAAGCGGTGCCTCCCATACGTGTCTTCTTTGATAAACTATGCATTTTGGCCTTGGGGATGCAATAATTTCCAGAGCCTCGTTTAACATGTCAGTGTACCTTTGGTTTCAATAAATAATGTAATGTTATTTTAATTTACATTTTTCTATTTAATATCCTTTCTTGAAATAAATATTTGCAAGGAAAACACCTACTTGATAACTTTGGTTGGCTCCAGACCACAACTAGCAGCAATTATAACTTTGGGTACAGCATGATCTATTCTTGTTGCCAATTCTTTAGCAGCAAAACCTATTTTGGAAAATTTTAAATCTTTTTAGTTTTGAAATTCAATTTAAAGTTCACTTCTACACCAAACATCAGAATGTAAACATCTCGAATTATTTTATTTTAATTAGAAAAAAACAGAATTCAATTAAAAGGAAAACAGACATAAAGGGCAAAGTAAATAACTGTAAATAATTAAGTCTCAAAAATAAAATTATTTTAGTAAAATTCGACTTAAGATATTCTTAAAGACGATCCAATGCAATATAGAGAAGATATAAAGCAATTGTAAGGTACATTTAATTTACATTAGGGAGGTATATCGCACAAAGTCTCTCCGTATTCCACGTTCTCTTCCCTTTTCCAGTTTTATCCACCTCAGAGTTCACAGTCTTTCCCCTATTTCCCTGCGCCCCCCTTTAAATTCTTCTTTTTCCCGTATTTTTTAAAAGTGTCTCCTTTTCCTCTTTCCTCTTTAAATATACAATATTTTTAAATACAATATTTAATTACATTTTTTAATTGAAATGTAAAAGTTAAATAACTAAAAAATTGCATATTCAAATTTGAAGAACTGAAAAGTTAAATGATCGAATCTCTTCTTACTAGACACGAAACTCAGAAACAATATTTACTACAAGTGTTAACAGAGTACCTGAAGCAATTTCCTGACTGCGGTAAGTATAGCTTATCCCGTGAGATCTTATAATCAATTATTTTATTTAGATCTTATTAATCTCTATATATGTATATTATCATCGGTTATTAGAAAAATACGGGCATTTATGAATTTTTCTTTTACAATTTGGAGTAAACTTCCACCTACTAATAATCATTCCATTCTTCGTGTTTATTTCAACTATAAGATAACCTTTTTGTTTAAATTAATATTTTTTAAACATTGTCAAAAGAGTAAAAATACTGCACTTTAGATAAAAATAAAATAGATATTATTTAAGAAAATCTATGAATTGAGGGAATTCAAAGAATTCAGAAGACTTGAAGGAATTCAGGGTATTAGAGAATTTCAGGAATTTAGAAAATCTGGGAATTCAGAAAAATCCGGATAATCTGGGCTTTCATAGAATCCAAAGAGTACAAGGAATTCAGAATACTCAGGAAATTCTGGGAATTCAGAGAGATCAAGGATTTCACAAAATTCAAGGAATCCTAAAGATAAAACTTATAATTAAAAAAAAACACAAAAGTTTTTTATTTTATGTAAGAAAGCTAAGCATTTTTTATTTTAAAAGCTGCAATTTTGATATGGTACCATTTTTAAGTTGTAAAATTGAATAATTTTTATAAATAAAATCGTTTAATCTTAAATAATACTAAAATAATATTAATTGCTATATGAAGACGGGATACTAAACGCTTCCAGAGACTATTTTAGGGGACAATCCGGAGATAAAGCTATATAGACCGCTGGCCCACAACGTAAATGGCAACGTGATACGGATAAGGCCAATTTTCACCTAAGATGTTTTTATGATGAGGAACATAAAAATGGGTGTCTTACAAGTCAGAGTGGATGCGTTTACCTGTGGCGACCTGCCAAAGGTGTCAATTTTGACAGTTAAGTAACGTGACTCGGATAAGGTTGAAAATTGGTGTACATGTAGGGGATGACATTACAAAACGCGTCTGCGCATTGTCAGGCACTTACCTGGATGCAAAAGTGTTGTGAAATTCAGGTGAAATTTTTTTGAAATTGATTTTACAGGATAAAGATTGAAACAAAGGATGCCCCACTCCCCGAGATGCATATTTTAATTATTATATTATTTTTTGATAAAATTGATACATTTAGAGAAAACATCGATTAAAGAAGTACCATAACAATAAAAAGCCGTTTTTCTGTACACGTCATTTTTTCGAAAGTTTTCATAAGAGAAAAAATACTCCTTTACATATATACTCAACATTAATAGGCAATATTTGATCCAAATGGTAATATTGACCAAGTTATTCGCATTTTTCCTTCTTTTTCCCATTGTTTCTTTCACCCGTTGTATCTTTGGCAATTCACAAGAAGGTGTACTCAAAATTAGTAAACGAATAGAGTAAAACTTGTTTCTTTATATGGCTTCTTATGTCCCTTCTAACTAGTGTCTCATTCACACATTCTAACCATTCTTTCCGCGGTCTGCCTTTGGGCATGCTGCTACTTACTTTACCTTGATATACTTGTTTCTCTAGTCGTTAATCTTTGACTCTCTCAACATGCCCCAACTGTCTTAACCGATTTCTTTCCCATGTGTCAACTAGCGTTTCTTCGCCCCACATTTTTTAAGGATTATGACTTAGCTTAAGGCAAATCACAGAAAAAAGTTTGAGAGTAGGAAAAAATTTTTTATGTGCATTTGTTGTGCTGAAAGCATACGGAGTAAAAGGACGGCCCCTACAAGCTATAAAAACAATATATACGGGCAGCAAAGCGAATGTAAGGGTAAATGAGAAATTGAGTGACTGTTTCGATATTATGCAAGGTGTTAGACAAGGGTGCGTTATGTCTTCATGGATCTTTATATTATTTATGGACAAATGTTTAAAAACATCTCTTTTCGACGAAGAAGGTGTGGATATCGAAACAGTAAGGTTACGTGGGTTAGCGTTCGCAGATGATGAGGTTGTCATAACAGAATCTATCGAAGATTTGCAAAGAATTTTGAATGAATTGAATGCAAGCATAAAGAGCATGGTCCTTAAAATTAACGCAAATAAAACAAAAACTATGGTGTTCGAAGGAAAGAGTGAGAAAACAATATGCAACATTGTATTAAATGGTGAGAGAATCGAGCAAGTTGATAAATTCGTACACCTTGGTAGCTTATTTACGAGGAATGGGAAGATAGATGAGGAATTAGATAAACGCTTAAACGAAGGTAAGAAGGTTATTAGTAGAGCAGGGCCCCTTATCAGAAGTAAAAATATTTCAAATAAAGCTAAAATGGCAATACATAATTCTATATTTGTACTGACTGTACTATACGGCAGCGATAAATGGACCTATCAAGAAATAGTTGACACATGAGAAAGAAATTGGTTAAGATGGTTCGGACATGTTAAGAGAATGAAAGATGAACGACTAACGAAACAAGTGTATCAAGGGTAAGTAAATGGCAGCGTGCCCAAAGGCAGACCGCGGAAGAAATTGTTAGAATGTGTGAATGAGACTCTAGTTAGAAGAGACATAAGAAGCCACAGAAACTCGAGAGCTTGCATGAAAAAATGCGTAGACGTGAAAGAAGCTAGAGAAGTATGCCATGACAGAAAAGCATGGCAGCAAATAGTCAAGGGGGAATATATACCTAGAATGGTAAAAAAAATCGATTTTTATATTTTTGTGTTTTCTGGACCCTTAAAGTCTTAGGAATGTCTGGTGAAAATTTAGAGATAAAAATCGAAGAAACAAAGAAACAGTGCACGCCTCTGCGGAAGCGCC
>JAAAKG020136222.1:0-13273 GCA_010014905.2 Druon quercuslanigerum
AAGATGCGCCTTAAAATTCTCTACAAGTATCAGTCTTTAAAATTTAAATTAGAAAGATTTTTAAAATTGACACTCAGAACAATACTTCTCAGGCTGAATCCAGCCGTATCCCCTTTTGCTCGCCAGCGGTTCAATTATTACAGCCTCATAATTTTAGTTTAAAATTAATATTTTTAATTCAAAATTTAACTTTTTTGTCGAAAATAATTTTTTTTTTCGAAAATTAATTTTTTTAAACTGCAAATGTAACAATTCCATTTATGGTTAAAAATGGATCTTTTTCAATTCTGAATTCAACTTTTGTGCTGAAAATTCATGTATTTTGTTTTAAAAATGGTCTTTTTGATAGAAAATTAATCTTCTTGTTTGAGAATTATCTTTTTCGTCCAAAATTCAAGTATTCTAGTTAAATATTCTTTTTTTTTCTTTAAATTGATCTTTTTGGTTAAAAACAAAACTATACTTTTTTTTTATTTACTTCTTTTTTTTATTATTTTAATGAATCCATTAATTTTTCCCACTGCCCGGGGGGCACAAACCCATAAAGATGCCAAGAACGTCCTTGGGTCGTTCCTAGGACGTCCAATGTCGGCACAGTCAGAGTCTATTGTCCTGAAGACATGGGGCGTTCTCGGGACATCTTTTGTATTGACATCAGACGTCTTAAGAGTATCTCTAGGATGGCAAAAATACGTCCTTAATTTTTAGCCGAAAGGGTTGTTCATGGTTTTTTGCACTCTGGACAGTGGACAAAAAAACTAAAAATGTTCTAGAGATGTGTTCGGAATAATGAACATCCCGAGAACGTCCTTGGTACGTTTCTAGGACGTCCAATGTCAGCATAATCAACCTGTAATGTCCTAAAGATGCCTTAAAGACATATGAGGTTCTCGGGACATCTTTTCTTTTTTTTTTTGTGTGAAAAATGATTTATTTTAAGTAAAAATTTAACTACTCCACTTTTGGTGGAGAAGCAATTATGTTTAGTTCAAAACTTAACTATTTGGTTGAAAATTAATCTTTCTTATTTGAGAATCTTTTATTATATTATTTTAATGAATGGAAAATATTTGAATCGGTCTGTATTGTGAAGAATAATACTTAGAAAAACTTGCGATTGTCCAAAAAACATGTTCCCAAATACGTCTTAGGGACGTCCAGAAGACGTCTCTAGAACATCCTCTTTGTTTCCCACTCCCCATGGGGCACACACCCATGAAAATCCCAAGAACGTCCGTGGGTCTTTCCTAGGACGTCCAATGTCGGCACAATCAGTCTAATCTCCTAAAGAAATATGGCGTTCTCGGGACATCTTTTGTACTGACATCAGACGTCTGAAGAGGATCCCTAGGATGTCCAAAATACGTCTCAGTGACGTCCCGAAGACGTCTCTAAGACATCCTTAATATTTTTCCCGACAGAGTTGTTCTCTAACATTTCCGGCAGCTTTATGCCACTTTTTATTTATTTTTTTTCTTCATTATTTCACTTAGTACTATCGACTTTTTTCTTTATCTCCGGGTCTCGATAGTGCCTCGTTTAATCGCCGAGCCTTATGCAAATTCAGCCGTAAAGCCGTATCACGGCTAATCGGCCGATTGTCGTCGCTTTCAGGGCGAAAATGGCAACGGGGAAGGTCCGAGGGGTAGCGGAAGAGCATTCAGAAATTTCGATCATGAACCGTGAACTTCACGAAACTCGATTTTCAGAAGAGCCTATGGTGCCACGGTCGAGTCGTTAACGAGGATGTAGAGAGAATGGTAATTTTCCTCTGCGTACGTGCATCGCCATTCTGATATTTTCAGTCCTAGATTCCACAGTCAAATGTTTTAATCGAGACTTCGCTACTGAGGATTACTTCCTACAATATTACCTTTATAGGATTTCTGCGCAATTTAACTAACTGGAGAACGAGTGCAATTTGTGACTAGTAACATTCAGCTTCCGTTTTACTAGAATTGAATTTTTTTGATCAAATTAAGTAAGGATTTTAGTAGATAAATACACGCAAAAAATGGTAGCGATTAGTAAAAAAAACTTTGTGAAAATGTGGGGAAAAAAATTAAGGATGTCCCAGAGACGTCTTCGGGATATCCCTAAGACGTCTTTTTGACATCCTAGGAATGCTCTTAAGACGTCCAATTTTATAACAAAGGATCTACCTAGAAGGTCCTATGTCTTTAAGACACCTTTAGAACATTAGACTATTAGTGCTGACATAGGACGTCCTAGGCACGACCCAAGGACGTTCTTGGGATGTTTATGGTTTTTTCCACACTGGAATCTCTCTGTCAACCTAAACTTTTGTCTATCTCTTTTAATTTTAAAGTCCGTCTTTCTTTATCTCTTTGTCAATCTAAATTTAAGTGTATCTTTTTCAATCCCCTCTTCTCTATATTAAGACGTCTGATCTTAGTAAGAAAGACGTCCCAAGAACGTCCTATGTCTTTAAAACGTCTTAAGTACATTAGAGGTTGATTATGCTGACATTGGACGTCCTAGAAACATACCAGGGACGTTCTTCGGATGTTCATTGTTCCGAAGACATCTCTAGGACATTTTTTATTTTTTTTCCCACTGCCCAGAGTGCAAAAAACCATGAAAACCCTTGGGTCGTTCCTAGGACGTCCTATGTCAGCACAGCAGAAGTCTAATTCTTAGAGACATAGGGCGTTCTCAGGACATCTTTCGTACTAACAACAGACGTCTACCTAGAATGTCAGAAATAAGTTTTCGGAACATCCCTAAGAAGTATTTTGGAATTCCTAAAGATGCTCTTAAGACATCCTATGACCGCACAAAGGATGATCCGATAATTCCCTATGTCTTTAAAACGTCTTAAGTACATTAGAGGTTGATTATGCTGACATTGGACGTCCTAGAAACATACAAGGGGCGTTCTTGGGATCTTCAATGCTCCGAAGACATCTCTAGGACATTTTTTATTTTTTGCCCACTGCCCAGAGTGCAAAAAACCATGAAAATATTTGGGTCGTTCCTAGGACGTCCTATGTCAGCACAGTAGAAGTCTAATTTTTAGAGACATAGGGCATTCTCGGGACATCTTTCGTACTAATATTAGACGTCCTAAGAGCATCCCTAGGATGTTCAAAATAAGTTTTCGGGACATCCCTAAAAAGTATTTTGTACATCCTAGGGATGCTTTTAAGACGTCCGATGTTAGTAAGAAAGATGTTCCAAGAACGTCCTATGTCTTTAAAACGTCTTTAGGACATTAAATGTCTAAAGTATGTTGATTGGGCTGACAATGGACGTCCTAGGAACGACCCAAGAACGTACTTGGGATTTTCATGGTTTTGTGCCCACTGGGATATCTCTGCCCACCTAAATTCTCGTCTATCTTTTTTAATCTCAAAATCCCTCTTTATTTATTTCTTTGTCCATCTAAATTTAAATCTATCCTTTTCAATCCCCTCTTCTCTATCTCATCTTATCCTTTGTCTATACACTTCAATCTTTTTCCATATATTTTTCAATCTACGTCTATCTTTTTCAATCCCCTACTCTCTATCTCATCCTATCATCTGTCTATTCACATCAATCTTTTTCTATTTTGTTGTCAACCTAAATTCACGTCTTTCTACTTTAATCTCCTCTTCTCTATATCATCTTATCCTTTGTCTATCCACTTCAATCTTTTTCCATTTTGTTTTCGATCTCATTTCACATCTATCTCCTTTAATCGCTTCTTATCTCTCTCCCCCGATCCTTTGCCTATCCACGTCAATCTTGTTTTATCTCATTCTATCCTTTATCTATTCCTGTCAATCTTTTTCTATTATGTTATCAATCTAAATTCACGCCTATCTCTTCTAATCCCCTCTTCTCTATCTCATCCGATCATTTGCCTATCAACTTCAATCTTTTTCTATCTCATTCTATCCTTTATCTATTCCTGTCAATCTTATTCTATTTTGTGGTCAATCAAAATTCATGACTATCTCTTCTAATCCCCTCTGCTCTATCTCATCCGAACCTTTGCCTATCCACGTCAATCTTTTTCTATCTTAATCTATCCTTTATCTATTCCAGTTAATCTTTTTCTATTGTGTGGTCAATCAAAATTCATGACTATCTCTTCTAATCCCCTCTTCTCTATCTCATCCGATCATTTGCCTATCAACGTCAATCTTTTTCTATCTCATTCTATCCTTTATCTATTTCTGTCAATCTTTTTCTATTGTGTTATCAATCTAAATTCACGTATATCTCTTCTAATCCCCTCTTCTCTATCTCATCCGAACCTTTGCCTATCCACGTTAATTTTTTTCTATCTTAATCTATCCTTTATCTATTCCAGTTAATCTTATTCTATTTTGTGGTCAATCAAAATTCATGACTATCTCTTCTAATCCCCTCTTCTCTATCTCATACGCTCCTTTGCCTATCCACGTCAATATTTTCCAATCTCATTCTATCTTTATCTATTCCTGTCAATCCTGTTATATCTCTGTCAATCTATATTCCAGTCTATCTTTTTTAATCTCTTCTCTATCCTATCATATAATCTTTTTGGGTGGAAAATTAAAATATTTCGTTTGAAAATTCGCTTTTACAATCTCTTAGATTCAAAATTGAAGAAATTTAAATTAGATTAAAATCAAATTTAAAATCCTATTTAACGTCCAATAATCAAGTTAATGTAAGGAATTCCTGAAAATAAAACCAAGAATTCAACGAAAAATGTGACCAACTACCATAAAATGTTCCGACTGTAATTTGAAAAAAGATCCTCTTAAAAAAAAATTTGAAAAAAATAAAAGAGAGGAAAGAAAAATGAGTTTTATGGTGGATGCCCAAATTTAGTCATTGGATTATTTGTTCTATTTTTAGGAATTCTATACATTAACTTTTTAATTTACAAAAATGCAAATATTTTGTTTAAAATGGAATTTCTTAGTTGCAGGTTGAAACATTTTATAAAAAAAATAGTTTTTATTGTGAAGGTCATTTTGATTAAAAATTAATTTTTAAACTGAAAATTTAACTATTCCAGGTGAAGGTTTATCAGTTTAGTTGAAAATTAATTTCCCTGGTTGAAACTTCGTATTTTTGTTATTTGCGGACACCAAATATTTTTTATTTAAAATTAAAAAATTTTTTCTTTGAAATATCTTCTACTAAATTATTCGTTAAAAATTAATCTCTTGTGGTTAAAAATTCAATTTCTTGCTTAAGTTTGATAATTTTTTTTATGAAGATCTTTTCAGTTAAAAAATAATCTTTCACTGAATATTTTTTGTTTTTTTTCGCTGAAAATTAATTTTTTTTAAAATAAAAATTTAATTTTTCCAAATAAAAGTTCATGATTTTGTTCGAAAATTTATGTCCTTGGTTAAAACTTTAACCACTTTCTTGAAAACACATTTCTATCGTTGAAAATTAATTTTTTTTAATGTCACTATTCCATTTTTTGTTTAAAACTACTGGGATAAAAGTTAAAACACATTATAAAAAATTGTAATTTTTTCTTAGAAATTTGAACTATTTTTAATAAAATTCGTTTTAATTTTTTTTATTTGAAAATATGACTTTCCAATCTCATTTAAAAATTGATAGTTTTCAGTTAAAAATTCATCTTTTTTGTTAGAAAACTAATCTTTTTGGTTTAAATTTTCTCTTTTTTGGTTCAATCTTTTTTATTAGAAAAATAATCTTCTTGCTTGAAATTTCTAGTTTTTTTTAAACTGCATCTATTTGATTAAAAATTATTTTTTTGTGTAAAAATCATAATATCGGGTTAAAAATTTAACAAAAAATCTTTATTTATTGAAAGTTCATCTTTTTTAATGGGAAATTCAAATTCTGGGTTAAACTACTTTTGAAAAAAATTATTTTCTTCTTTGTTAAAAATTCATAATTTAAAATTCTCCACATTGGTTGAAAATTCGTCTTTTTGGTAGATAATTAATATTTTCGGCTTGAAAATTCAAATCCTTTTTAGAAAATTGATCTTTCTCTTTAAAAGTTAAACTGCTTTGTTAACAATTTTTTTTTTGGTTGCAAATTTATAATTTAAATTAAACATTTATCTGTCAGGTTAGAAAATTGACTTGTTTGTTGTAAATTCGGTTATCCTTTATTAAAAATGAATTTTTGTTATTAAAAATGTACGTTTTTATTTTTTTAAACTGAAATCTCAACAATTTATTTAAAAATTCCTTTTTTTGTGGTTGTTAAAAAAACATCTTTTTGAATAAGAATTCGTCTTTTTAGGTTGAACATTAGTTTGGTTAAAGATTTACGATTTTTTTTAACTTTAGTTAGTTTGTTTTAAATTAAACTTCTCAGTTTAAAATTACCTTAATTTTTTTTTAAATTTATTTTTGTCTTGTGATTGAAATATCAACTCTTAAGCACATCGTGAAAAAAAAAGACTAAAGTGGGAATCACGAACGGTCACCAATCCGAGTGCTGACCGCGCCCATCCGTGCTTAACATTCGAGATCTTTCCGAGTTCAAAATGACCACCTAGCTACCGCCGTCGGTTCCGGCACTTATCACTATTTCTCGCCAATTATCACAAATTACTGAAATCTACTGAAGTTTCTCTTCTTTACGGATATGAAACAAATCAGATTGAAAAAATCGCTGAACCGGAACCGTAATGGGGGGGGGGGGTCGTTAATCGGAAGCAGGAATCGTATAAATCTTGGTCTGTTTTTCGAGAAGAGCAAATGTTAGATTGGAAGGGCGAACGATAGGTCGGCAATTACCGGTGATTCCCGGGAGAAGAGGTAGGAACCTATCGTGCCGGAAGCCGAACGACATGTCCTACCATGTCGGCTTTCCGTTTCCCGGAATTAACGAAGCACACCGGAATTATTGGACGACCGTTAACGCTTTGCAGAGCCGAAATATCGCCTGACTGCGCGCACCTGAGTAGCGGCCGAAATAAATTTTTCCGTGTTTCTCTACATCCCTCGCATTTCACCCCTCTTTTTATCCAGGCACCCCCGAAATGCACAATTCTCCCTGACCGTTCGACTGTGCAAGGACGCATATCAATGCCACGAATGGCCAGTTTATGCGGCTTGTTTTCACAAAGTACAATTCAAATTAAAATATTTCCCTTTGTTAGCTTGGAAATATATTTCAATTTTCTTTTTGGAAAAGTAATTTTTTTGTTGAAAAGTAATCTTCTTGGTTGAAATTTTTTTTTTTTTAGTTAAAACTCTAACTTTTTGTTTTGTAATTTTTTTGTTCGTTTTTTTATATTGAGAGCCTGGAAAAAATATTTTTAAATGAAAAAAAATTGTTTCCCTGTGCAACAATACTCTGAATTTTAGGTTTCATGTTTTTTACATAATAATTAAATTTAAAAAAAAAACAAATAATAAATAAAAATAATTTAGGAAAAATACTTGCATTTTTAAAAGTATCATTAAAATTTTCAAAAAATATTTACTTTTTTCACCACCTAACTGCATTTTATGTTAAGAACATTATTTTTATAAAAACAACGAATTGAAAAAAAACAAAAAAAACATGAATTTTCAACTTTTGAAGGATAAATTCTTAATCAAAAATGGAATACATACTCGCATTTTTATTTTAAAAAAAACTAAATTAAGTTTACGAAACAGTCGAATTTTTTAGCCAAATAGTTTAATTTTTTAACAAATTATTGAATTTTTCAGTCCGTTTTTTTAAATTGTTCAATTTTCTACCCTAGAATATGAATTTTTAACAAAAAAATTTATTTCAGATCAAACAGTTTAATTTTTAACAACATAATTTAAATTTTGCAAAAATTCTACCAAAAAATAAAATATAACAAAAAAACATGAATTTTTAACTTTTGAAGGATACATATTTAATTGAAAAACGAGCCCTTGAATTTTCATTCAAAAAATTAAGTTTTAAATAAAAAATGAGTTTCAAGAAAAGAAGTTAAATTTTTAAGTAATTAATTTAATTTTCAAAAAATTGGTCAATTTTCTACCAACTTGCTAAATTTTGAAAAAAGAAAGACGAATTTTCTTCTAAAATACATAAATTCACAATTTTCTACAAAATAGTTGGATTTTCAACTCAAGAAGTATAAATTTTTAACAATTATTGAAATAAATAAAATTTCATATAAAAATTAACTTTTTACCAAATTTGATTTTCAACAAAAATAGTTAAATTTTTAAGCCGAGAATAGGAATTTTCAACACAATAATTAATTTAGGACCAAATATTTGAATTTCGAAAAATATAATAGAAATATTTTGTTAAAAGTTGTATTTTTCACCACATAGCGGAATTGTCATTCAAAACAAGTAATTTTTTACAAAAAGATGAAAAAAAATTTGAATTTTTCACTTGTAAAGTATATATTTTTAATAAAAATTGGAATACATACTTGAATTTTTATTTTTAAAAATTCTAGTTTTAACAAAAAAGAATGATTTTCAAGAAAAATAGTTAAATTTGGATAAAAATAGTTTAATCTTTAAAGAAAGATTTTTTTTAACAAAATAATTCAATTTTCAATAAAAAATTTTTATTTTCCAGAAAATTGTTGAATTTTTAAGATTTGTTTTTTTTTTGTTCGTTTTTTTTATATTGAGAGTCTGGCAAAATATTTTTAAATGAAAAAAATTGTTTCCCTGTAAAAAATACTCTGAATTTAAGGTTTAATTTTTTTTACAAAATAATTAAATCTTTCTACAAAAAAAAATAATATAAAAAAATAATTTAGGAATAAATACTTGAATTCTTAAAAGTATCATTGAAATTTGCAAATAATATTTGATTTTTTCACCACATAGATAAAATTTATATTAAGAACATTAATTTTTATAACAAAAAACGAATTTCAAAAATATCAACAAAAAAAAGCATGAATTTTCAACTTCTGAAGGATGAGTTGTTAATCAAAAATGGAATACATATTTGCATTTTTATTTAAAAAAATTCAAAAATGTTTACAGAAATCTCGATTTTTTTAAACAAATAGTTAAATTTTTTAACAAATTCTTGAATTTTTAAGTTAGATTTTATTTAAACTGTTGAATTTTCGACCCTAGAATATGAATTTTAAACCAAAAAATTAATTATAGCAAAAAAACATGGATTTTTAACTTTTGAAGGATACATTTTTAATCAAAAATCGAATAATTGAATTTTCCTTAAAAAAATAAGTTTCAACTAAAAAATGAGTTTTAGGGAAAGAAGTTAAATTTTCAAAAAATTAATTTAATTTTCAAAAAAATAGTTCAATTTTCTACCAATTTGCTAAATTTTGAAAAAAGAAAGGCGACTTTTCTTCTGAATAGATGAATTTTCAATTTTTTACAAAATAGTTGGATTTTAAAATTAAGAAGGTTAAAGTTTTAACAATTAATGGAACAGATAAAATTTCATATAAAAATTAACGTTTTACCAAAAATTTATTTTCAATAAAATTATTTAAATTTTTTAGTCGAGAATATGAATAGTTGAATTTCGAAAAATGTAATTGAAAATTTTTTAAAAGAATTTTACTTTTCACCACATGGCGGAATTTTCATTAAAGAAAATTAATTGCTTACAAAAATTGGAATAAATACTTGAATTTTTATTTTTAAAAATTCTAGTTTTAACAAAAAAGAATGATTGTCAAAAAAAATAGTTAAATTTTCATAAAAATACTTTAATCTTTAAAGAAATATTTTTTTTTACAAAAAATGCAATTTTCAACAAAAAATTTTAAGTTTCTAGTACTTTTTTCACATTGCAGAATTTTAAATCAAAAGCATTAATTTTCTACCGAAAAATAAAATGTAACAAAAAAACATGGATTTTTAACTTTTGAAGGACACATTTTTATATGAAAATCGAATACTTGAATTTTGCTTTAAAACAATTATGTTAAATTTCCAAATAATTAATTTATTTGTCAACAAAATAGTTCAATTTTCTATCAGAAAATTGAACTATTATTTCTGATAGAAAATTGAATTGAAAGATGAATTTTCAATTTTTTTAAAAATAGTTAGATTTGCAATTTAAGAAGGATAAATTTTTAACAAATAATGGAACAGATAAGAGAATATTAATTTTTAACACAATCATTAATTTAGGACCAAATAGTTTAATTTCGAAAAATATAATTGAATTTTTTTAAAAATAGTTATATTTTTAATTGTTGAATTTTTTAGATTTGTTTTTTTTGTTCGTTTTTTTTATTGATAGCGTGGCAAAATATTTCTAATGAAAGAAAATTGTTTCGCTGTAAAAAAATACTCTGAATTTTAGGTTTAATTGTATACAAAATGCTTAAATTTTTCAAAAAAAAAAATAATAATAAAAATAATTTATGAAAAAATATTTGAATTTCTAATAGTGTCATTAAAATTTGCAAAAAATATTTGCTTTTTTTACTATATAGCTGAATTTTATATTAAGAAAATTAATTTTTTAACAAAAAACGAATTTTCAAAAAACAAAAAAATATGAATTTTCAACTTGTGAAGGATAAATTCTTAAACAAAAATGGAATGCATGCTTGCATTTTTATTTAAAAAACTTAAATTGAGTTTAGGAAACAGTCGAATTTTTTAACCAAATAGTTTAATTTTTTAACAAATTGTTGAATTTTTAGGTCAGATTTTTTTTTAACTGTTGAATTTTCCACCCTAAAATGTGAATTTTTAACAAGAAAATTAATTTCAGACTGAACAGTTTAATTTTTAACATAATTTAAGTTTTGACAAAATTCTACTACTAATAGAAAATCGAATACTTGAATTTTCGCTGAAAAAATTCAGTTTTAACTAAAAAATGAGTTTCAAGGAAAGAAGTTAAATTTTAAAATAATTAATTTAATTTTCAAAAAAATAGTTCAATTTTCTACTAACTTGCTAAAATAATTAAATTTTTAGGCCGAGAATATGAATTTTCAACACAATTATTAATTTAAGACCAAATAGTTGAAATTCGTAAAATATAATTAAATTTTTTTAAATTTTTCACCACATAGCGGAATTTTCATTTAAGAAAATAAATTTTTTACAAAAAGATGAAAAAAAATCTGAATTTTCAGCTTGTGAAGGATACATTTTTAAATAAAATTTGAATAAATACTTGAATTTTTATTTTTTTAAATTCTACTTTTAACAAAAAAGAATTTTCATAAATATAGTTCAATCTTTAAAGAAATACTTTTTTTTTACAAAATAATGCAATTTTTAACAAAGAAATTTATTTTCCTAGAAAATTGTTGAATTTTTAAGTCAGATTTTTTTTTTAGAAAACAGTTGAATTCTTAACAATATAATTAATTTTTTCACAAAATAGCAGAATTTTTTATCACATTGCAAAATTTTAAATAAAAAAAATTAATTTTCTACCAAAAAATAAGATATAAGAAAAACCTTGAATTTTTAACTTGTGAAGCATAAATGTTAAATCAAAAATGGAATACTTGAATTTTCCTGAAAGAAAAAAATTAAGTTTGAACTAAAGAAAATGTTTTTAAGAAAAACAGTGAACTTTTTTATTAATTTTCTTCTAAAATATATGAATTCTCATTTTTCTACAAAAAACTTAGATTTTTAACTTATAAAGAATAAATATTTAACAATAAATAGGATAGATAAATTTTCATATAAAAAATTAATTTTTACAAAAAATTATTTTCAAGAAAAACAGTTAAATGTTTAAGCCTAAAAAATATTTCTATATTATATTTTCTAAAAATATAATTAAAATTTTAGGAAAATAGTTGAACTTTTCACCCCACCCAGCGGAATTTGCAATCAAGAATATTAATTTTCTACAAAAATACGAATTTAAAAAAAAACATGAATTTTCAACTTGTGAAGGATTTTCAATTAAAAATGGCGCGCATACTTTAATTTTTTTTTAAATTTAGTTTTTACCAAAAAAAAATTATTGTCGAGAAAAATAGCTAAATTTTCATATTAATAGTTTAATCTTAAAAGAAATAATACTTTTCACAAAATAACAGAATTTTCAAACAAATATTCTAATTTTATTCTAAATTGTTAAATTATCAAGACAAAAAGAATTTTTTACGAAACAGTGGATTTTTCAATAACAAAATTAATTTAGGATCAAATAGTTAAATTTTTAGTAATATAATATAAATTTTCAAAAAAAATTCAAATTTTTAATCGAGAACATTAATTTTTATGAATAAATTTTCCAATAAAAAATGCACCACTTAAATCTTCATCAATAAATTACCTTCAGACTAAAAAAAAAACAATTCAAGCTAAATAAAGTTTTTTTTTACAAATCAGAGCCAGATAGACGCATTTTTAACATTATTTAAATTTTTACAAAAAAGTTTTTAAAAAATGGAATACTCACATTTTCACAAATAAAAAGTTTCAACCAAAAAATAATTTTCATATAAAAAATTTAATTTTTTTTTTAAATTTTGAACCAAGAAAGATGACTTTTCTACTATAAAAATTGAATTTTTAATCTAAAAGGAGTAATTTTTACCAAAAAGTAGATTAATTTAATACAAAAATCGTTGAATTAAAAAAAAAACATTATTTCCACCAAAAATTAAATAGCTAAATTTTAATATACATAATGAGTATTCAAACAAAAAAAGCGATTTTGAAGAAAAACATTTAGTTTAAAAATAAATAGTTTAATCTTTAACCAAATAATTTATTTGTTTTGCAAATTAGTGGATTTTGTAGTCAAATAGTTTAATTTTCTACGCAATTGTTAAATTTTGAAGCAAGAAAAATTACTTTTTTACTATAAACAATTAATTTTTAATTGTTGTTTAATTAATTTTAACTAAACAACAATTAATTAATTTATTAAAAAAAACATAAATTCTCTAAAAAATAGTTGAATTTTCAACTTATTAAGGATCAATTTTCAACAAAAATGGAATAGCTAAATTTTCATATGAAAAATTAACTTTGAACCAAAAACCGATTTTCAAGAAAAACACTTAAATTTGCATATCCACAGTTTAATTGTAAAAAAAATTATTATTCTTACAATAAAGCTGAATTTTTAACCAAATAGTTTAATTTTCTACCAAAATGTTGAATTTTCAAGACAATTTTCTTGTTACAAAAACCGAGAATACGAATTATTAACAAAACAATTAATTTTGGCCCAAATAATTTAATTTTATAATTAATTGAAATTAATTAAAGTTTTCAAAGAATAGTTGAACTTTTTGCCACTTAGCTGAAATTGCAATCATGACATAATTCCTTTTTTGTACCAACTGTACTATACGGCAGCGAGACATGGACATGTCAAGAAAAAGATAAGAGTAAAA
>JAAAKG020136223.1:0-13272 GCA_010014905.2 Druon quercuslanigerum
CAGGAGTATACCAACTATCCTATTCTGGTCGTTAAATTTCGCCTTGCCGGTTCTATCTTGACTAGGCCGAAACTTTTTCCTGCCGTTTCTGTCTCGATAGGCCGTCCCTCGTATAAAGGCAAAAGGACTGACGTTCTTAACGACACCGTAGCGTATAACCTTTTAATTTTTTATTTGAAGTCGACAATAACTTACAGCTTTGCTCCTTCGTTTAGATAAGTTGACTAGATGACCGTGGAGTTCCTTCTCTTCTTATCTGGAAGTGTGGAAGTTGGTAGGCCGTTGCCTTTTCCGCCTGTTTGCGGGCCTCGTGCAGTTTTATGAATTTCAGAAAGCAATAATTTTACGTAGTAAAAGTTGATCCTGGCAGGATCGCCAAAATGTTACGTGGTAAATAATGCGTATGGATTTTGTATTAAGAACTGAATTTCAGACAGCAACTCAGTACGTCTTTATTACTCGAGAGTTAGAACAGAACTGAATATGCGCCAGGCCTGGACGCTACACTATGGCCCTATATTCTAGAGAGGCACCTACGTGTCAAGAGTAGTAGTGTAAATAAGATATGAAAGTCAGGTTCTCGTAACAAGGTTTTGTTAAGAAAATAATTTTTTTCACATGACTATCACGCAATTGTTTATACAATCTATACAAGTTGTTAACTAAGTTGGAGTGGTTAATTAAGTCTCGAAATATTTTATGGAATAGGCTCGTAACATCATAAAGTCATTCGCAGAATGTTTTTAACAAACAAAATAATTATTGTCTGTATGAATATACGAATTTAACACAATTGTTGACACAATTTTTTATACAAAAATAAAATTTGTGACTTAGAAAAAAACTTCTGGGCCAAAAAAGACATAAAATCGTTCCCAGAAAATTTGTGTAAAAAATTGCTTACCTCGAATATTCAGAGGCACTGACACCTCCACGTAATAGACTCTGAAAACTATCATTTTCCAGATCGTAGGTTAACGATAGGCGTTGAATAAACATTTTTCTGCAGTTGATTTATTTGAAAAATAACTGCTTATGTATTTAAAACGGTTAAATTTAGTATTTATCCATGGGATATTTATGGATAATCAATCAATATTATTAAATGACGAAAAAGTATTGTAAAGAATCATTCATACTGAGAAATATGAACATCTCTTCTGAAAAGATTAGTTTCCATTTTTTATTTGTTTATAGCAAACAACAAGTAATTTATACTTCCTCTGACCCACCGGAAAACATTCTTGAATCATTAGATAGCTGATTTCATTTCATTCTAAGTGAACTTGAATGCGTTGAAAGAATAGTAGCCTTATAAAATAGTCTGTGGAATATTAAAGGATTTTGTCTGAGCACGAGCATTATGACTGCCTGTACATCAGAGCGTATATCTCAGAAACTATTCACTGGACCATATTTTTACTCAGGACCTTTTTTAAAACCAAAAAGTCTAGATTTCTTTGAAGTCTATTTAAAAAATATTAAAAATGCCCGATTTTACAAAAAAGTTAAGTAAACAATTTAATTGTTTAAGCACTATTGATTATGCACTGTTGATTATGTGAATATATTCCGATCATATAAAGAAAAGTTCAGAACATGCCTTTTGAAGTTGGAGCAGTTGGGAAATAATGCCTCGCGTCGTTAATTTTTACATTAGTAGTTACAACGTTTTATTTTCCTCTGAACGGAATTTAAATTTAAATTTCATTAAGAGAGAGATCGCCTGAAAAAAACAGCAATGTCAAGAAGTAGTTGTACTTCTTTCGTGTTTCCAGATTGCGGATTTTTAGATTCGCTAAATGCTTAAAGTTTTTGAAATTTGTAAATAAATACAAAATTTGGTCAGTATATCAATAAATAAAGTGGGCATTAAATTTGTATGCAGATGAATATATTTCAAATGTTTTTTAAATAATAATAAAATGTAAATTTAAATATTGATTTTACTCGATCCGAGTTAAAGTCATTGTTCACCTTGTCGAGAACATTGAGAAAGAAAACTTAAACTGCAATACGCAGACAACAAAATCATTATTTGCAATTTGGCGCACTTCCAGATTGCATCAGAAGCTGTATGTCAACTTTAGTCAATGCCACACCGTTCTTGTCATACTTTACCTCGATCTATTTTCTGAAAATTAGGCTCAAATGCCTTAGAAGCAAGAAGAAATAAGCAGTAATTCAAAAAGTTTTAAATGCCAAATTAGCCATGTTTGGAGCCCGCGAAAGGCCTCTCCATAAGATTCCATGTTTTTTTGACACGCCTTTAAACAGTGATAATTCAAATTTTAACCTGAAAAGAGTCCCTAGGAAAGGCATTGTGTAAAAGAGGACATATTTCGTCGCTAAAAAACCTGATTTTGATGGTTTTTCGTCAGATCGATTCAATAGCTGGAGCACTTAATATGCTCTTCAATATTTTCCATCCCAATGATGATATCGTCTAGATATAATAAAAAATTGTCTGCTCTAACAGGTTTGTCGAAAATGCTGCCTAATTATCGCTGCAAAACCCAAGGTGCATTCGTCAACTCAAATGACATTTTAAGATATTCGTACTGTCCTATCAGTATTACAAAGAAGATATAATTGATGAAAGTATCAGCTGTTTTACTTGAAGAAATCCATTTTTCTAGTTTAATTTGCTGAAATATTTGTTATTCACTAAAAAAATTTAGGAAATTTAAATTGGATTAAAATCTAATTTAAAAATCCTATTTAACGACCAAATTTGGACCACAACGAAAAAGCAAAAAATGATCCAATTGCAATCTGAAAAAAAAACATTTTAATTTCAATTTTATTCAACTCTCTATAATAAATACACAGACGGATTTAATAATTTTTTTCTTAGTTAGTACAATGGGAGTCGCGTAAGGTGAGGTGATCTTCTTGGCCGAAAACTAGTTAGCTGTTCGTGTTTCAAATGAATGCTCATTTCTGGCTCAGTTTCGGGTTTTTCTAGCGCTGGCTTTAAACCGCATTCTTCTTGATAAATTTGTCTAATTTTTTGTATTACCACGTAGAGAACATCGGAATTAATATCTGAAAAATTCCTTATCTTTAAATTGACAATCTAACAAAACTTGCTTACATCAGGGAATGGACGGAGTCTAATTCTTTTTCTTCTACGAATCGCATAACTTTAATAACGATTTCTCTCATATCTTTACGAGACGGGAAATCCTTTTCTAATCATTTTTTATGCGCCATGGTTTGATCGGGCGCCACTGCAAATTGAATTTTAGTTTCGATATTTTCTATTTCTGCTTTTGCCTTAAAAACGCCTAATATCTTTAACTGTAAACTGTCAATGCCGAAAAAATTATTATCATTCGCTACAGGAAAGTGTGCACTAGGTGGAATAAATTTAACATAATGCGATTTATGTGATGTACCGGAGTATTGTTATCATTCAAAGAAAATTCTAAAGGCAAAGTGAACAGTGCTTTTAAATCTGAATCTAATCTTAAATCTAGACACTTATCGTTTTCTGATAGTCTGAGAACTGGATGAGTTGATTCTCTTCCCATAAATTCTGCTTGGACCAGATGCTTTGTTTTTTCTGGCTTCGTAGTAATCCTTAATTTGTTAACCAGTGCAGTGCTACCACACTTGTAGAATAATCCTTTTACTCGTTTTTCCTGTCTCTGTTTAGATGCGACGTGACCTGCGATGATACAGCTGCAGCACAGTAAGCTGCCTCTCCACGAAACTGGTGTTTCTTCATATCCTTGTCTCTTGAGCGATTTCGATTGTACCTCCTTCGGTGCTCGACCATTTTCATCGGACTTTAAAAGCGTAATTTTTAAAAGGTTTTAATAGATCAACATATGTCTTAAATCAATGCTTAAAGATTGCGTATTGTAATATCAGGGATGTCATCCACGATGTAATCGACGTTTCCTTGTCTTGTATAGGTGCTTGGTTCGCCAAAATAACTTTATCGTGGTGATAATCACTGACCGGATAATTTGTTAGGACGTTGATCAAACATTGTTTACATCTACTCTGTCAGCTGATTTACACTCAATATAATCTATTCTGTTTTCGAGGGAAACCAACCTAACGCTTGTCCTTTTAACTTTAAGCCAATTAAAATTTTTAATGCGTTATCGTCGAATGAGAAGTTTTTCCGCATTAAATTAACTTTTTCAAACCAGGTACCAATGGAATGATCATATCCAGCGAATTCACTCAATAGGTCACCCACTGCTTTCAAACTGACGTTGCTAGGAGAGGTTGAACCTTCACTTGTGCGGCTGTTACTATTCTTTGGTGCCGCTGACCTTTTCAAGAAACTATGTCATGAGGGATTGGATTAGCGGCTCTGTTGCTGAGGCTTAAGTTGCCTGCGTTATCGCCTACAGGTGGATCTTCTGATATTTCAAAAATCTCACCTTCGGTAGCATTTCCCCAAAAAGCCATCCCCTTCAACTTTGCGAGTGTGAACTTCGAAGCCATTTCTTACTTTCTAAATAAGAAAAGTTGACTAGAAATTTAAAAATATCCTGAACAAGTCAGAAATAATTGTAAATGTTGCACGAAGCACATTTTGTAGTCACATAGCCTGTCAAAAAGTTGCATACATCACATAAATCTTAGGCGCACAGCGTCTCAAAAAGTTGCACAGAGAACATAAATGTTAGACAGGCAGTCTCTTAGAGGATACACAAGCACATAAATTGTTTACGCACACAGATTCTTAAACTTGTATACGGCACATAACTCTTAGGCACACATTCCCTAAAAAAGTTGCACAAAGTACATAAATATTGAGGCACTCAACCTAAATTTCACAAAGATTTTTGTGAATATTCCGCACACAGCAGAAATTTCTCACAAAGAGCTGCTTATAAGGTCCGCACACAGCAGAGTAAGTAACACGTAATTTCACAATTTACCAAAAATCACATCAAAGATTTTTAATGCACAAAGCGTGAAAATTTCGAAAATAGTACATGGCAATAATTGAGCTGTAGCAAATAAACTTTTTAAAATACTTCTACCTATGCCGCTGTTTTGTGCCACTGGCAACTTTCTCTTTAATTTTTCACGGCGGATCTAAGGGCCCAACAAATGTAGAAAGAGCGGTTGCTGGTCAACGCTCACCCTACGACGGCACGACACTTTCGTCGACTTCACTCGTCATTACAGTCATGTAGCTTTCCTAACTAAACAGCGTTTCTAAATTAGTACGTGAGTATAAAAACTCGCTGGTTGCATTTTTTGAAGAAATAGTGATGGCAGTGGTTTCTGATAGTAAATATGGCTCCATTCACTTCATTTTGCGCTCTAAGATCAAACTGAGTTTAAAAACTCGCTCCTTGAAGGAGCCGGGAAGAAGCAAAACTATCTCCTTTCGTCAGCTAATGGATTTTGGTAGCAAAACTCGCTCATAGCAGTGAAAGCGTGTTCTTTTTGCTGTGAGTTTTGCTGTGAGTTTTGCTGGCTTGTTTTCTGTCATTTTTTAAGTTTTCAGAATTATTATTAACATTTCCGTAAAAATTCGGTGAAGGGATAATTAACAGAACTCGCAAAAGGAAAAGAAACGTGGACGCGTGGGTGAAAAATTTGAAAAACCGTAATCGATAAGTTGATGGACGGTTTTAGAAGATGCCTGTTTCCTTTTCCTCATATTATTCTAATTTTGTTCATAATGTTTTGTCTGTGAGGAATAGTGATCAGCTGTTGTTACGTTCAAGTTTCTGTCATTATTCTGTTGTTTTTCTAGTGCGCACTCATTGCCTAATTTACTCAAGGTGCAAATTTGTTGAGAGCCTCACCCAAAAATGATGTGATTTTTAGTAGGTACGATGGGTAACTAAGAAAGACTGAATTTTGTGATGTTTATACCAGTCGTAAACCATAACTTACTAAGATTCAAATTATTTTAGCTCTTGACTTTTGAGTTTGATTTAAAATTTAATCGAAGTTTACCGAGTTCGGTCATGATTTCCCCTCTCATCCTTATGCATGCATTCAGTTAATTATAAACAAAACTCCAAAAATAGTTGAATGCAGAAGTGAGTTCCAAAACTGGCTCGTTGCAGAATTAATCTGCTCCTGCAAATTGTATTTATCATACAAAATAACGTGTTCATTGTCCTGAAAAATTATGTCTTTCCAAAATAATTCGTTTACAAGAATTAAATTGTTTAAAAAATTGCTCGTATTAAGTTTACATGCACAATACATCTATTACCTAATAATCGTTTGACTGATGATTTATTGTGATTGCTTTTTATAAATTAATAAATTAACTCAATTTTTCATTGATTCTGTTACCCAGTTTATTTGTTATGCATTTTTGATTGATTAACTAGTTGAAGCAGATAGCAATAGTGAAAACTTATTAAAAGGAAAAAAGTTTAATCATAAAAAGATTCAAAAATTTCACCTAAGAATTTGATTCCTTTTAGTCGTGCCTCTTTCCATTCTATTTTTTCATCTTTTAATCCGACCTGTCCCTTTTTAGGGGATTAAATTCCTCGCCCGTGTTCACGAGTCACCGTCGTATTCTTACCTGGCTTTTTTCCCATCCCCTTATCACTAACGCCTCTACGTTTTGGTTTTATCTACCAGTAGATTCTATTCATTTAGTTCCACGTATCAATTGTGATACACGTGTCTTGATGTAATGAAAACAGTTTCTGGAATACGATATCTACGATACATGTATATCGGTAACAGCGGTGCACTATCTACTTGAAGTTTCTTTCATTCCCTTCGACCTCTTTTTCCCCGCAATTGCCCCTTCATACTTTTTCCAGGCTTATGACTGGTAGTATTTTCTGCGTATCTAGTTATACTTGATACTGGCGTGTTTAAAAATTTGTGGGAAATATGTATTGTCAATAACTCTTATTCTTATAACATTATTGTAATATGTATATTCAGTCAACTGAAGTGAAATAATTAAAAAGATTAGTAACATATTTCCCATACGCTTTTACATTATTTATTTCATTTTATTTTATATAAATACATTCCTATCACATATTACAAATAGTCGCCAAATTAAAGCTAAATCTATACGCATTAAAACTTGCGCGAAAATTTAGGAACAAACTCTAACCTGGTTATAAAGCCTACTTGTTATGTTAATATTTCATCAATAAGAGATTGCTCTTTTTCCATATTTACTTTTATATTTCTTCCCTTGCTTTCCATTTTTATATAGGCACTCGTTTGGACTTCTAACAAAACCTCGATCAAATTATAAATATTTCTAAACATAGCCTCACAATCATTTGTTGTTCGCGTTATTGATGGAGAAAATTGTGCCCAGATTTCAGGTGGAAAAATTGAAATACTCTTAATATAACTTTTTGAAATATAATCACAAAACTTTTGAACTCTTCTATCTAATGGTTGGATAGCTTTAAGGTCTTCATTCAAACATTTAACTAGATCAGATGGGTTTAAAAATACAAGACCAAATAAGTTTGTCAAAAAAGAACCTATTTCTGATTTTTCGTTTTTATGTTCGTTACTTAATCCAAGCTCTTGAATTTTTCTGCATCAACTTTGACCTAAATGCAATCTACAACGCCCCATAGTAATATAATTGTTAAACACTGAACGAATAGTTAAATGAATGCCAATTTCAATGTCGACGTAAGTTATTGCTGGATTAAAGGCAGGCAAATAAAGTTTTTTACATCCTGAAGCTAAATAAGAAAATTCAATAGCATAGGAATCCTTTTATTTTGTCAAGAAGTAAAAATCTAGCCAAAATCATATATACATTTTTATGTAGCCCGAGAATCTAAAAAATTTGACTAGTGCCCTGAGTTTGTCGCACGAGTGGGGGAAGAGAGCTCGGAACGCAACTTCTCCGACCTGAAGTGACCGCGGGTTCCAAATGAAGGGTTTTCTGACCGTGGACCGCAACTCGAGTGCAGCCGGTGAGAGTTGTTCATGACGGCCATGCCGCCTTAGGGACAAACAAAAAGAGACTTCTTTGATGTAATTATTATCTTTTGACAAAGTTGAATTGGCTGGGATGTAACTCATATTTTCAATATAAAACATTTTATTGGCATTAAGCCAAAATCATTGAAAATGCTGTGTATGTACTTAAAGAATGCTCGTCCTTTAGAACCTGGGCTCCAAAGGAACTCTTTTTGAAGGCTTCTTTTTTAGTTCATTAAGACTTAATTTACTTTTAGTGTATAAAATATAGAATTATTTTATTGCATTTTTGGGTGTGCAATGCCAGCTGATAGAAAAAGAGATAGAATGTCTTTTTACAGAATTCCGTCCGCAATTGGCGTAAATAATCGACAATGCCGAACGCTCTCCGTACTCAGGCGTACCGTCGCGCAGTAAGGTATTTTGGATTTGTTCGTACAAATAATCAACGACTCGTCAATTTTCAACCGAATAAATTTTTTTTTAAGTACTCGTAAATAAATTCACCGTCGGAGAGATACTCCACTATTACGGTTTAAATCGCCAGTACGTCAAAAAACGTCGACCAACGTCGGCAGTCGTCGGCCGATTTTGAGGCTATTCAGATGTCAGTGATATTTGGTAATTCGTACAAACAATGCTTCATGCTCATTGTTATTTATGTTTTCAACCATTGCAAGTGCAAACCTTTCTATTTTCATTCTATTTTTGCAATAAAAGTTTTAAATAATAGTTAATAAACGTTCATAAAGTTAATACTTTATTTTTTAAATTATTTAACCTAGAAACATATATTCTGCAGAGATCAACGAAGGAGTATTTTATAGAATTTTAAATCTTTTTTTAATTTTTTTTTCAATTTTTGTTTCTAATTGTTTTGTATATTAAAATTTTTTTGTATAATTATCAGAACTAGCCAACAACTAATAATTTTGATTGTACGAGTACGAAAACTATGGAAAAGAACCTAGAGTCTCTGATATGTTTTTTTCTGGTACCGTTGAATTTTTATTTACTAGAATTATCACTAACATTTTTATCCATAATCAGAGAGCAGAAAAATCATAACATTTAGATTTTGTGAGTAATAAAACCATGGAAAAAAGTATAAGGTCATTGATAAAAAATTTGGATCGGTATTTAATTATTTAAACAATAATTGTATTCAAATAAACATAACAACTGTGAGAAAAAAAAATTTTAATTCTATAAAATACTCTATCGTTGATTTTTTCAAAATAAACGGTTCTCGGTTGAATAATTTGAAAATTAAAGTATTAACGTTATGAACGTTAATTAACTATTATTTAAAACTTTTATTGCAAAAATAGAATGAGAATAGAAAGGTTTGCACTTGCAATGGTTGAAAACATAAATAACAATGAGCCTGAAGTATTTTTGTACGAACTACCAAATATTACTGACATCTGAATAGCCTGAAAATCAGCCGAAGACTGCCGACGTTGGTCGACGTTTTTTTTGACGTAATGACGATTTAAACCGTAATAGTGGCTTATCTCTCCGATGGTGAATTTATTTACGAATATTTAAAAAAAAATTTTATTCGGTTGAAAATTGACGAGTCGTCGATTATATGTACGAACAAATCCAAAATACCCTACTGTGCGTCGCAACCTAATTTTTTCGATAAAAGTGCAGATCAATTAATAAAGCATTTTGAACAAAGGTAAATGTTAGGGGGAAATGCTATAAGAGGAAAGATTATAAGTTCACAATCGAGGAGTTTAAGAATACGTCCAAACTACATTTTCTTTAATGTACGTTTTTTAGGTTTTGTTTTCATCAGCAAAATAGAAGTGTATAATCGCATATGCTTCCTTTAATTTATTGATATTAAAAATACACCATCATAATAAAATATATAAATTCATGATAGATATTTCTGTTTGTAAATAAAATCAACAGTAAAGTAAGCTGGTGAAAGTGTGTTTATAGTCTGTGTATCTAAGGATTAGACAAGGAACCTAGTTCGGGTTTATTATCGATATATTAATTAAATACATATTTTTAGTATGCTGTTGTTTTTTTTAACGCAATAATTAAAAAAATTCATGTATATAGATTCATATTTTTCTGATGAAAGCATGAACTTTAAAAACTTACCTAAAATAAAATGGCTTGAACATGTGCTAAAATAAGGTAACGGGCCGTATTATGGAACGCCCTCTCGATTGTGACCCCTTGTTGAAACAGCGCTAGAAATGATTGCCTGCGATTTTGAGCGCGCCTGAGGCTCGCACCTAATGAATCGCCCGATTCGCGATCGATAACGTATTGACCTTGCGCTACGCGCTCGGACACATTTGGATCACGCTTTACGCTCGGTTCCTCTAGGTTTTCGCACTTCTTGTGCTCGCTATTACGCGCTTCGCGGGCTAATACTCTCCTAGTAAGGTTCATCGCTATGACATGCTTTTGGTTCAATTACGTCAGTTTTACATAAAGAGAAGAACTAATTTACTTAAGGTTCTATCGACCTTGAGTAACACATTCTCATAAAGTTGCACGCGCTTCGCATTCAATATTTGCTTTAAAAATCATATAAACTTCGCGCTCCACGCTCGTTTTGATGACAATGTGCCCATTCAGCGGGCAGATTTTTTACTGTTAATGCTATTTTTTATGAATAAAACAATAACTACACATCCTCTTTAAATGTTAACCTTCACAAATTTGTAGGTCTTTTTTGAGTGCACAATTTTTGTTTTAATCATCATTTGTCGCATCTTGTATAATTGACCGCAAAATGGAATTTTTTATTCTGACGGTTTCTTTGCGAAATAAAAATTTAAATGTTCAATTTTTAAAAAAAATTCTAAAAGTCGTCATGATAAGCTTGTTGTGTATGTAAAAAAAACATTTTTCTTGTCTTGACTTATTTTCGTATCGTGCGTAGTTTGGCTAAAAATTTTCATTTTCGCTTCTTTTTTTGTATTTTGAAAATGCTATATCTCTGAAAATTTTCATTTTATCGTAAAATGTCATCACGAAAAATCTTCGAATTTTGGGGTACTATAAAGGAACGTACATATAATTTTCAGAATTTGAAAAAAAGTGGTCTCAAAAATTTTCAAACTGTGCTCACTTTTCGAATTTTGATCCAAAATGGCTGGCTAAGAAACTTGATCTTTAGTTTCTGACACTGAAAGAGTTTATCAAATGTCAATCCAATCTGTCAATTCTTTCGAAACTTATCGCGCTCTCAGACAGACAGGCATATTTCGGTCAAATTTTACACAAATCTAATACTTTCTCTGGATGAGAATGTAAAAAATAATTATTCACAGAGCTATATAAAATTTCATCCGAAATTACAAAAAATGTTGTTTGTAATTGACACGAAAAAATTAATTTATTGGTATTTGAAAGCATTAAAAAAAAGTGACGAGCCTTGATGGACGAAAATAAAAAAAAACATGCTGATTATTAAACGCGTTTTTTTATAATAGTAATAATTTGAACATCCTAGGTGCTACTTCAGGCCGCAATTTATTCATTTTCATTTTTGGAATTAATTTAAATCTATGTTCTCAGTTGTCAACACAAAATGTTTGAATGTCCCCTATTATGGAACCGTTCAAACCTGCGTTCCAAGTTCACGGACAGCTCCTCACAGGGAGCACGTCTCTTGGAACTGGGGCACATTTTTCGTTCAATACGCAGTTTTATTGTCTTCTTTTCACGTGTTTGTTTTAAAAAATATTATTTAGTTATATTAAAAACAATACTATCAACATAAAATCTGATAAGTACATGATTTTGTGTACATAATCTATAAAAGTATCAATAGGTTGTTTTGTAAGTCACTCAATTATGTTAGTTTATTTCTTTTATAATAAATAATCGAAATGGGAAAATTATGGCGAAAATTGAGCGTGTAAACAGTACAAAGAAGAAAAAGAAGGATCATAGGAACCAATCGGAATTCAACATTAATATTTTTTACTAAAAATTTAACTATTTCAATTTTGGTTGAAGAATTATTTTTATTCGTTGAAAATTGATATATTTTGATAAAAAGTCGTCTTTTTGGGTATAAAATCATCTTTTGTTTAAAATTGTATCAATTTGTTTAAAAATTCAAATATTCCAAGTGAATATTTATTATTTTAGTTAAAAATGATTATTTCCTAACATTTTTTTGTGTTTAAAACTGATTTTTTTATTTAAAATTTACCAATTCAATTTTTGGGTAAAAACTCATATTTTTAAATTTAAAATTAAACTATTTGGTTGAAAATGAATTTTTTTTCTTTGAAAATTCCTGTTCTAGGTTAAAAACTTTACCATTTAAGTTGAAGATTCATCATTTCAGATAAAAATTCATCTCTTTGGAAGAACATCAATTTTCCTAACTGAAAAAATGTTTGATTGACAATTTACCTTTTTTAGTTGAAAATTCGTATTTTTTGGCACAGATTATTCTGCTTGGGTAAAAATTTATCTTTACAGTTTAAAATGCATCTATTCCAGTTGAGGATTCATCATTTTGGGTAAAAATTTGTTTTTCTTACTTAGTGGAAAATAATTTTTCTTACTGAAATACATATTTATCATACATACACATCATACATTTAAATACTTATAAAGCGTTGCATTGTTTAATTTTATTGTATTTATTGCGTATGAAAAATAAACAAATAAAAGTTTTAAGATTGAAAGTAGCAAGGGATTATGTACTTATTTCATTTACTCTGATAATCAGTTATTGATATTTATCTTTTAAATGTTAAATTGAGAGGAATTTTCTTTCTTTTTTTAAAATTATCATTTTTGCATATAATAAATTTACACAATTTGATCTAATTTTTGAATGTTTGGTTTTATAAATAAATATTAAGTCTATTACATTTTCGAAATGTTCATGTTAATTTCATAAATACATAACTGTTCAATATTTATTAATGCTTTCAATACATTTTTACACTTGGATCTAAGCTTCACAGCATGACAGGTACCCGTTCCAAACAGGGGACATTTTCTGTGGAACACAGGGCCATGGTGAGGAAAGGGTCTTCCATCATAGGGAGATGCTAAGACTTTCATTTTCACTTTTATTTGTATTTAATTTTCAGAAATAAAAATTTTGCGTCTGGTTTTTTATACTAGAAATATTGGTCTTTCGAAATATTGAAATGATTATTTTAGATATTTTACTCAAGTATTTGTAATCGACGATATTTTTTTCCTTACTCTAAACACCGTCCCATATAGTCCGGGGGCTGGGTATGATCCCGTATGCACTAAGACCGCTAAAGCTGAAAACCCTCTATTCTTATGTATTTTGAGCCCCTGAATCCGAATCCACAACTTAATTTTTCGAAAAATGCG
>JAAAKG020136224.1:0-18413 GCA_010014905.2 Druon quercuslanigerum
TTTAAATAATCTGAACGATTACTATTTTGTTCAAAATTAAATTATTTTTGTTGAATAAACTATTTTATTTTAAAATTGTCTTTCCGGTTTAACATTTATTTTTGCAACTAAATATTTGTTAAAAACATGTAATTTTTTGGTTGAATCCAACTGTTTTTAATTTAAAATTAAAATATTTTTTGTTGATTATTAACTAAAAAACTAAAAAAAAACGAAAAACTATTCCACTTATGATTAAAAATGCGTCTGTGTGTTTGAAGATTCAAATATTTTGTTAAAAATTAATTTTTTCTTAAAAATTTATATCTTTGATTCACGATTTATCTTCCCTATTGAAAATTGTAATTTTAAGTTGAAATTTAAACTATACAGTTAATAGTTGGCTAATTTCTTTAAAAATTAGTCCTTTAGTGCCAAATTATTCATCTTGGCTGAAAATTTAAGTACCTATTTAGTTAAATATTCATCCATTCGGTTGAAAATGTGATATATTTACTTAAGATGTTCGCACTTTAAATCATTTTAAACTAAATTTAATTGAATGCTGGCAATAATTTTATTTTTACAAATGTATTACCCTATTTTCCTGGAAAAAATCGTCCTATTTTCTATATTTTTAGTTGTCTAATACTCACCATTGTACCTCTGAAGAATATCCGCAAAGATACTTTCGGAAATGTATCGCAAACCAGGAAAGGCAGCACTCAGATAGGCTCGTTGCAACGGTCTTAATAATCCTAAACAGTCCATTTGTAGAGAAGCTGGGACGGATGAGCTGTACGTTATTCGCATTTTGCATTCTGCCGCTGTTGAGCTAGCCATTGGATATAATTCAAGGTCCCTAAGTCCAGTAAATGCAATTCCTGTTGAAAAACTATTTCTTAGTTGTAGAAACTAATAATTTTTTATTTAATTATCGAAAGCAGGACATGAAAATTATTTTTAATCAAATAAATAAAATAAAAACTCATCAGAGCAAGATCAAGGCAGACTTTTTATTTCAGAAAAAAAATCCCAGTCATTTTCTGGTTGGGAAGCATTTTTTACGGTTATTGAAATTTTAATTTTTAGATTCAAATTTTATTACTTAAAGTTCAAGTTTATTCTTTTATTATGCTGATAAATTGCAACTATTTTGTTGAAAATTAATCTCTTTTGGTTAAGAATTCAAATTATTTTTTCTTGAAAATTCAACTTTTTTTCATGAATTCAACAATTTTCGGTTTAAAATTCAAATCATTTTTGGAAAATTGATCTCGTACATCTCGAAAAAGTTAAAATATTTGGTTTAAAATTCCTGTATTTTATTAAAAATTCGAATTTGTGGGAAAATATACAAGCTTCTTGGCAACAAACTCATCTTTTTGGTTCAAAATTCCTTTAAAAATTATTATTTAGCCTTAATTTTTAACCTAAAAATGTAACCTTCATTTTTTTTTTTTGAAGAATTGAACCTTTTTGTAGAAGTTTAATTTTAGTCGAAAATTAAATTTTTTACTGAAAATTTAATTATTATATTTTTAGTTAAAAATGTATCTGTTTCATCTTTTTGGTAAAAATTAATTTCCGTGTTGGAAAATTTACTTTACTGATTGAAAATATAAGTATTTTATTTTTTGTAGAAAATGTATCTTTTTAGTTGAAAATTCATGTATTAGGTTAAAAATTAAATTAAAAATTTCTTTTTGTTGAAGACTTATCATTTTTGTTGAAAATTCACTTCAACTATTCCATTTTTTGTGGAAAATTTACCTTTTTCGAAAGAAAAATGTAAACTTTTTCTCTCTATAATTGTCTGTTTTGTAGAAAATTTAAAAATTGTGTTTTTCGGTTAAGAATTCGTTTCTTTGGTGGAAAAAAAATATTTAGTTTAAAAAATTCGTTTTTTTTTTATAGGAATTTCATCTTTTGTGTTGAAAAATCTACTATTTGGTCAAAAATTCACGACTGTGATAAAAAATTATTTTTTTTTTTGCTGAAAACTCTTTTTTTTATAAGTTGAAAATTAAATTTTTTACTGAAAATTTAACTATTCTATTCTTAGTTAAAAATGTATCTGTTTTATCTTTTTGGTAAAAATTAATTTCTGTTTTTGAAAATTTAATTATTTTCTTGAAAATTTATTATAATAATTGAAATTTTAGGTATTTTATTTTTGGTTGAAAATATATCTTTTTAGTTAAAAATTCATGTATTGAGTTAAAAATTAAATTCAAAATTTTTTTTGTTGAAAAATTTACCTTTTTCGAAAAAAATGTAATCTTTACTTTATATAATTATCTGTTTTGTAGACAATTTAACAATCATATTTTTGGTTAAGAATTCGTGTCTTTGGCGGGATAAAAATAGTTTAAAAAATTCGTTTTTTTAAAATAGAATATTCATCTTTTTTGTAGAAAATTCGGTTTTTTAAGTTAAAAATTAAATTTTTTTACTGAAAAGTTAATTATTCTATTTTTAGTTAAAAATACATCTGTTGTAACTTTTTGGTAAAAATTAATCTGTTTTTAAAAATTTAAGTATTTTATTTTTGGTAGAAAATGTATCTTTTTAGTTGAAGATTTATGTATTGGCTTAAAAATTAAATTTAAAAGAAATTTTTTAGTAGAAGACTTATCATTTTTGTTGAAAATTCATTTGAACTATTCCATTTTTTGTGGAAAAATTACCTTTTTCCAAAAAATGTAATCTTTTTCTCTACATAATTTTAAAAAATTCGTTTTTTGAAACAGAAAATTCATTTTTTGTGTAGAAAACTCCACTATTTGGTCAAAAATTCATCACTGTGATAGAAAATTCATTTTTTTGCTGAAAATTCGTTTTTTAAAGTTGAAAATTAAATTTTTTACCGAAAATTTAATTATTCTAGTTTTAGTTAAAAATGTATCTGTTTTATCTTTTTGGTAAAAATTAATCTCTTTTTTTTAAATTTTACTATTTTCTTTAAAATTAGTTTTCTTTTTGGTTGAAAATTTATTTTACTAATTGAAAATTTAAGTTTTTTTTTTTTGGTAGAAAATGTATCTTTTTAGTTGAAGATTTATGTATTGGCTTAAAAATTAAATTTAAAAAAAAATTTAGTAGAAGACTTATCATTTTTCTTGAAAATTCATTTAAACTATTCCATTTATTGTGGAAAATTTAACTTTTTCCAAAAAATGTAATCTTTTTCTCTACATAATTGTAAAAAAATTTTTTTTTTTTATTTTATTTGAAAATTTAATTCTTTTATTTTGGGCTGAAAAATCGTTTTCTTTTTTTTTGAACATTTTTTTCTAACATTTCAAATATTCTAGTTTTTGCGGAAAATTGATATTTTTTGTTGGAAAATTAATTTTTTGGGTGTAAAATTCAATGATTTGTTAAAATCCCTCTTTTTTGGAGAAAAAAGGTTAAAAATAAATTTCTATGGTTGAAAATTTAACTATTTGGTTAAAAATTAATAATATTAATAATAATATTTGGTTTAAAATTTCTGTATTTTATTGAAACTTCGAATTTGTGGAAGAATATTTAAGCTTCTTGGAAACAAACTCATGTTTTTGGTTGAAAGTTCCTTTAAAAATTGTTATTCATACTTAATTTTTTAAACTAAAAATGTAACCTTCATTTTTTTGGAAAATTAAACTTTTTTTGTAAAAGTTTAATCTTTGTTAAAAATTAAATTTTGTACTGAAAATTTAATTATTCTAGTTTTAGTTAAAAATGTATCTAATTTATATTTTGGATAAACATTAATTTCTGTTTTTGAAAATTTAACCATTTTCTTAAAAATTCGTTTCTTTTTTGGTTGAAAATTTAAGTATTTTATTTTTGGTAGAAAATGTATCTTTTTGGTTAAAAATTCATGTAATGAGTTAAAAATTAAATTAATTTTTTTTTACTCGAAGACTTATCATTTTTGTTGACAATTTATTTAAACTATTCCATTTTTTGTGGAAAATTTACCTTTTTCGAAAAAATCTAATCTTTTTCTCTATATACTTTTCTGTATTGTAAAAAATTTAACAATAATATTTTCGATTAAGAATTCGATTCTTTAGTGGGAAAAAATATTTAGTTTAAAAAATTTGTTTTTTTAAATAAAAAATTCATATATTGTGTTGAAAATTAAACTATTTGATAAAAAATTCATCACTGTGATAAAAAATAAACTTTTTTCTGAAAATTCGTTTTTTTCGTTAAAAAGTAATTATTTTTTCTGAAAATGCTTTTTTTATGTTTAAAATGTAATTTTCTAACTGCAAATTGAATTATTCTAAGTTTTGTTTGTAAATTTATATTTTTAGTTGAGAGTTTATACATTATATTGGAACTTTTATCATTTTTTTTGTAGAAAATTCACCTTTAGAGTTTAAAATTGAATTATTTTGTTGAGATCTCATTTTTTTTCGTTGAAAATTGTTTATTTTGATTGAAAATTTAATTCTTCTATTTCTGGTTGAAAAATCATTTTCTTTTTTGAACTTTTATTTTTCTAACATTTCAAATATTCTAATTTTTGCGGAAAATTGATATTTTTTAAATGAAAATTCATGTTGATGAAAATGAGTCTTTTTTGGTGGAAAATTAATTTTTTGGGTGTAAAGTTTAATTATTTGTTTAAATCCCTCTTTTTTAGAGGAAAAAGGTTGAAAATTAATTTCTGTGTTTGAAAATTTAACTATTTGGTTGAAAATTAATCTTTTTTCGTTGAATTCAAGTATTTTTGGTATAAAATTAAAATCGTTTTTGGTTGAAATATCAAATGTCACGTTTATCATTGAGCATTTTATTATAAATTCGAATTTTTGAGAGCATATTTAAGCTTCGTGGTAACAAACTCATATTTTTCGTTGAATATTCCTTTAAAAATTCTTATTTAGACTTAATTTTTTAAACTAAAAATGTAACCTTCATTTTTTTTGGAAAATTGAACCTTTTTGTAGAAGTTTAATGTTAGTTGAAAATTTAATTATGCTAGTTTTAGTTAAAAATGTATCTGTTTTATCTTTTTGTTAAAAATTGTTTTGGCTTAAAAATTAAATTAAAAAAAAAATTTTTAGTTGAACATTTATCATTTTTGTTGAAAACTCACTTAAGCTATTCCATTTTTTGTGAAAAATCTACCTTTTTCGAAAAAATGTAATCTTTGCTTCTATATATTGCCTATATTGTAGAAAATTTAACAATTATATTTTGGGTTAAGAATTCGATTCTCTGGTGAGAAAAAAATATTTAGTTTAAAAAATTCGTTTTTTTTTAAATAAAAAACTCATCTTTTGTGTTGAAAATTCCACTATTTGCTCAAAATTTCATCGCTGTAATAAGACATTTTTTTTGCTGAAAAATTAATTATTATATTTTAAGTTAAAAATGTATGTTTTATCTTTTTGGTAAAAACTAATTTCTGTTTTTGAAAATGTAAATATTTTCGTAAAAATTTGTTTCCTTTCTGGTTAAAAATTTAAGTATTTAATTTTTGGTAAAAAATGTATTTTTTTAGTTGAAAATTCATGTATTGGGTAAAAAATTGAATTAAAAAATTTTTTTTTTAGTTGAAGACTTATCATTTTTTTTTTAATTTACTTAAACTATTCCATTTTTGTGTGGAAAGTTTACCTTTTTCGACAAAAATGTAATCTTTTTCTCTATATAATCATGTAGAAAATTTAAAAATTACATTTTCGGTTAAGAATTCGTTTCTTTGGTAAGAAAAAATATTTAGTTTAAAAAATTCGTTTTTTTTTAAATAAAAAACGCATCTTTTGTGTTGAAAATTCCACTATTTGCTCAAAATTTCATCGCTGTAATAAGACATTTTCTTTGCTGAAAAATTAATTATTATATTTTAAGTTAAAAATGTATGTTTTATCTTTTTGGTAAAAACTAATTTCTGTTTTTGAAAATGTAAATATTTTCGTAAAAATTTGTTTCCTTTCTGGTTAAAAATTTAAGTATTTAATTTTTGGTAAAAAATGTATCTTTTTAGTTGAAAATTCATGTATTGGGTAAAAAATTGAATTAAAAAATTATTTTTTTTAGTTCAAGACTTATCATTTTTTTTTAATTTACTTAAAATATTCCATTTTTGTGTGGAAAGTTTACCTTTTTCGACAAAAATGTAATCTTTTTCTCTATATAATTATGTAGAAAATTTAAAAATTACATTTTTGGTTAAGAATTCGTTTCTTTGGTAAGAAAAAATATTTAGTTTAAAAAATTTGTTTTTTTTTTTATAGAAAATTAATCTTTTATGTTCAAATTTCCACTTTTTCGTCAAAAATTCATCACTGTGATAAAAAAATATTTTTATTACTGAAAATTTAATTATTCTACTTTTAGTTAAAAATGTATCTGTTTTATATTTTTAAAAATTTATTTTACTAATTGAAAATTTAGGTATTTTATTTTTGGTAGAAAATGTATTTTTTTTTAGTTGAAAATTCCATTTTTTGTGGAAAATTTACCTTTTTCGAAAGAAAAGTGTAAACTTTTTCTCTATAAAATTGTCTGTTTTTTAGAAAATTTAACAATTATATTTTTGGTATGGAATTCGTTTCTTAAGTGGGAAAAAAATATTTAGTTTAAAAAATTTCTTTTTTTTTTTTACAGAAAATTCATCTTTCGTGTTGAAAATTCCACTATTTGGTCAAAAATTCATCACTGTGATAAAAATTTAATCTTTTTTTGCTGAAAATTCTTTTTTTTTAAGTTGAAAAATAATTTTTTACTGAAAACTTTGTTTCCTTAAAAATTTGTTTCCTTTTTGGTTGAAAATGTATCTTTTTAGTTGAAAATTCATGTATTGGGTTAAAAATTAAATTTAAAAAATTGTTTTTCAGTTTAAGACTTATCTATTTTGTTGAACATTCACTTAAACTATTCCATTTTTTGTGAAAAATTGACCTTTTTCCAAAAAATGTAATTTTTTTCTCTATATAAATGTCTGTTTTGTTGAAAATTTAATATATTTTTGGTTAAGAATTCGTTTCTTTGATGGGAAAGAAACATATTGTTTAAAAATTCGTTTTTTTTTAAATAGAAAATTCTTCTTTTGTGTTGAAAATTCCACTTTTTGGTTAAAAATTCATCACTGTGATAAAACACTTTTTTTTTGCAGAAAATTCTTTTTTTTTTAGTTGAAAATTAATTTTTTAGCTGAATCTATTTTTGCTTAAAAACTTATATTTTTCATTAAAAACTAATTAATTTTGCGAAAAATTCGTTTTTTCCTTTGTTTAAAATGTACTTTTCTAACTGAAAATTAAACTATTCTAGGCTTGGTTTGTAAATTTATATTTTTAGTTGAGAATTTATACATTATATTGGAACTTTATCTTTTTTTTTGTAGGCAATTCACATTTAGAGTTTAAAATTGAATTATTTTGTTGAGAATTCATTCTTTTTCGGTGAACATTGTTTATTTTAATTAAGAATTTATTTCTTCTATTTTTTGTTGAAAAATCAGTTTCTTCTTTGAACATTTATTTTTCTAACATTTCAAATATTCTAATTTTTTCTGAAAATTGATATTTTTTAGATGAAAATTTATGTACGTTTTGTTAAAAATGAGTCTTTTTGGGTAGAAAATTCAAATATTTGTTAAAATTCCTCTTTTTGGAAGAAAAAGGTTGAAAATTCTTTTCTGTGGTTGAAAATTAATCTCTCTTGGTTGAAGATTCAAACTATTTTCTTGAAAATTTATCTTTTTTGGTTGAATTCAAGTATTTTTGATATAAAATTAAAATCCTTTTTAGTTGAAATATCAAATATCACGTTTCTCGTTGAAAATTCATCCTTCTTGTTTAAAATTTCAACTACTTAATTCACAGCGGAACCATACTTTGTTGAAAATTCATTTATTTGGTTGATGATTCATTATTTTTGTTAACAAATATTTTTTCTCTTATTCAAAATTTGATTATTTTGTTGAAAATTATGATATTGTTTTAAACAAAACTTTAAATATTTTTTTAAGCTTCCTGTATCTAATTGAAAATTCAGCTTTGTAGGCAAATATCATATACATTGTTAAATTCATCTATTTTGGTAGAAAATTTATCTTTTAGGATGAAAATTAGGTTTTCCTTATTTAGATTTCATTTTTGTTTAACTGAAAATGTAGCTGTTCCATATTTCGTCGACAATTTATTCTTCTTGGTTGAAAATTTAATTATTTTATTTTTAGTTAAAAATTTATCTGTTTTAGGTGAAAATTTAATTGTTTAAAATTCCTCTTTTTTGAGGAAGATTACTCTCATCAGTTGAATCTTCATGTTTTTGATAAAAAATTAAGTTCTGTGTTTAAAAATTTAACTATTATGTTGAAAATTCGTTTATTTTTTGGTTGAAAATTTCAGGATTTTACTTGAACTATTCTATTTTTTGTGCAAAATATTTTTTTTCCGATAGAAATGTGATTTTTTCCCTTAAAAAATGTCCTCTCTTGTAGAAAATTTAGCTTTATTCTTTAGTTGAAAAAATTCATCTTTTGTATTAAAAATACCACTACTTTGGCAAAAATTCATATTTTTGGTTCAGAATCGTTTCTTTTTAGTTAAAAAATATTTTTTCAGCTGCAGCTGTAACTTCAATTTTTACTTGAAAATTTATATTTTTAATTAAAAATTAATTGATTTGACTGAAAACTCCTTTTATTCATTTGAAATTTATTTTTCTAACTGCAAATTCCATTATTTATGTTTGTAAATTTATCTTGTTTAGTTGAAATATTTATATATTTTATTGAAACTGTCTTTTTTTTAAATAAAATTCACCTTTTGGGTTTAAAAATGAATTATTTTGTTAAGAATTAATTTCTTCAGTTAAAAATCACTTGGCTTGAAAATTTCACTTTTTTGACAAAAATTCATTGAAAAATCATAACTGTGATTAAAAATTAATTTCCTTGGCCAAAAATTCGTTTCTTTTTAGTTAAAACTTAATTTTTCAGCTAAAGCTAAAAAAATTCCATTTTTGTTTGAAAATTTATATTTTTGGTTAAAAATTAATTTATTTGGTTGAAAAATCGTCTTTTTGTATGATTAAAATTTAATTTTCTAACTGCAAATCGAACAGTTTTTAATGATTTTTTCATTTTACAAAATTTATAATAACTTTGGGAAAAATTTAAATCATTTAAAAAAATATTTGGAAATTATAGAGAAATTTCATAAATAATTTTTAACTTGAAAAGATTTCAAACAACTCAAGGCAAAATGTAAATTTTTGAAGATTTGGAAATTAAATGTTGAACTTTTTAAACAATTTTGAAATGTTTCAAGAAAAAAAAAACAATTTGGAGTCAGTCGAAAAGGTACTTAGGAATTTTAGAATTTTTTGAAGAAACCTATTTAAAAAAAGGGTAAACTTGGAAAATTTCCAAAATTTGATAAAACATTTAAAAATTTTAAATTCCCGAAATTTAGAACTTCTGAACATAGTGAATTAATTAATAATTTATGAGATTTGATGAAAATATAAATAAGGCAAACAATTTAATTAATCATTAATTAATTATTTTCGGCATTTATAAATTTCATTAAACTTAAATTTGCAAATATTGTTTTCTATTTCAATTAAATAACGAACTCTTAAATGTGATATTTTTAAATCAATTAGACTTTGTAACGAACTTAAAATATTTTTTTTTTCTTTGAAAACACTCAAATAAATCAAAAATTATTTCTGCAACTGCTATAATAAATCCACGTTGAAATTAAATTCTGAGAATTGAATGTAAGAAAATAAGTATAATCACCTGGTTTTTAAATTTATGTAAATATAATTTTCACAGGATTTTTCAGAAAATTTAAAAAATTTTTGAATATTTAAGAAGTGTCCAAAAATTTAGTAGACTTTTAAGAAATTTATTTGTTTTTTAGAATTTTTCAGAATATTAGGAAAAACTCGAGTCTTTTTAAAAGATTTTTAGGACTTTTAGGAGTTGGGAATGAATCAAGAAATATTTGATAAATTTTCGAAAATGTTTCCCAGTTTCCTAATAAAAGTTTCGAATTTTTATCAAAATTTGCTTATTCTCCTAAAAACCTTAGAAATTATTTTCAATTCTACTAAATATTTCTCGAAATTACACAATTTTTGTTCCTTCTTATTATTCAATCTTACCAAATTCAAACATTTTGCTTTAAAATCTTCTAAACTATTTTTAGAAATTTTATAAAATCGTTTTTTATGTTTGAAAGCCTTTGAAAATTTTTTGTTATTTATTATACAAAATTTAAAAATTATATTCATCAAATCTTTCAGATTCTTCTTTGACTATTTTTGAAAATTTTCTTAAATCTTTTTAAATAATCTTTTAAAATTAACTTTTCGAAATTCTTTTTTTTTTTAATAGAAAATTTGTCGTTTGTGTTTAAAATTCCACTATTAGGTCAAAAATTCATCACTGTGATAAAAAATTAATTTTTTTTGCTGAAAATTCGTTTTTTTTAAAGTTGAAAATTACATTTTTTACATGTTTTATCTTTTTGGTAAAAATTAATCTCCGTTTTTGAAAATTTAACAATTGTCTTAAAAATTCGTTTTCTTTTTGGTTAAAAATTTATTTTAATAATTGAAAATTTAAGTATTTTATTTTTGGATAAAATGTATCTTTTTAGTTGAAAATTCATGTATTGGGTTAAAAATTAAATTTAAAAAAATTATTTTTATTTGAAGACTATCATTTTTGTAGAAAATTTATTTAAACTATTATTTTTTGTGGAAAATTTACCTTTTTTGAAAAAATGTCATCTTTTTTTTATATAATTGTAAAAAATTCGTTTTTTTTTTTATAGAAAATTCATCATTTGTGTTGAAAATTCTACTACTTGGTCAAAAATTCATTCAATTCATTCATCAAAATGCATGTATTTTGTTGAAAATTCATTTAAACTATTCCATTTCTTGTGGAAAATTTACCTTTTACGAAAAAAATGTAATCTTTTTTTTCTCTATAATTGTCTGTTTTGTAGAAAATTTAACAATTATGTTTTTGGTTAAGAAAAATTCAAACATTTTGCTATAAAATCTTCTAAACTATTTTTAGAAATTTTTTCTGGAAAATTTAAAAATTGCATTCATCAAATCTTTCAGATTCTTTTTTGACTATTTTTGAAAATCTTCTAAAATATTTTTAAAAAATCTCTTAAAATTAACTTTTCGAAAAAAAAAAAATTATTTTAGTTTTTCCTAGGAACCTAAAAAAATATCTTTCAATTTCTTGAAACTTGACAAAATTCTTGAAAAAATCTTTACAAGTCTTAATTATTTTTGAATCGTTTCAAAACTTCTGAACATCCCTTAAACTTGCTCAAATTTTTTCTAAAATTATGTAATATGGTAAAATTGTATAATTTTACTTTAAAATCTTTCACACATTTTTAAAAATGTAATAAATAATTCAAAACAATCATTTTAAAATTTCCCATGAATTTTTTAAGAACTTTTTTTCACAACCCTGGCAAAATTTGGCCTACCTAAAAAATTTGTAAATTTTTAAATATAATATAGATGAATTTTTAAACAAAAAAATTGAATTCTACTACGAAAGATTAATCTTCAACAAATTAAATAAATAATTAACTTTTTTATGACTTTGAAAAATAAAGAAAGAGTCTTATTAAAAATTATATAACGAATTAAAATTTAAACAAGTTCTCGAAAAATTCCGTAATTTAAAGAAAATGATTTGACAATTCCAAATTTTCCTGAACAATGATAGGAAATTTTTCATATCAAAAGATATGATAGATTTTTCCTTTCTAACGAAGGTAGGCTGATGAATTCTAAAATAAAAACCTATGGCGATATTCTTACAGCGAATATTTTAAAGTGAAAATAAATAAATTGCAAACTCTTCTTTATTCTTACCTAAAGGTTTCCTGTCGACGAAAAATTGAAGAGTGCCTTTCCACGTGTCTAAATGAATTCCAATTAAATTACCCTGGATAAAACCAGGAAAATAATCGCGCTTATCACCGGCATGTTGAACGTATCCTCTGTATGATAAACCCCAGGATTCACGATCTCGTCCCAAAAGTGAAAGGTATAATTCACTTCCAAGTGTGGTTTTAGCTGTACCGACGCCAATCATCTACAGGAAACAGAATTCTAAATTAATATTCTTTTATTTTATAAGGCAAACCGACAATTTTTGGGAAAACGTAAAAAGTATGTCTAATACTGGGACAATAATAAACATCGTTGAGTATCTTTTATATTCCAACATAAATCATAAAAGTCAAAATGTTCTATTATTTTTTACGTTCTTTTGAATTTGTTAAAATTATTTTTTTTCTTTTAAAAAGCTACACATTTAGTCAACAAATAATAAAAAATACTTCTCATAATCTCTGAATAAACGGATACAAAATTCGTCATTTTTTGTATTTCAAAACTTTCCGCATAAATTTTACAGCCCTGTATTATTTAAACTTCCTGTATTATATATTATTTTACTAATAGAAAAAGTAATGTTTTTGCACATTTTTCATACGTTTAAGAATAAAATTAATAACTTTTTTTTAGCGATTTTATTCGATAATATATGAATTTTCAACAAAAAAGTTAATTTACAATCAAAGAGTGAAATTTTCGAGTAAAACGATGAATTTTTTACAAAGCAGTATTTTAACCAAAAAAGATTTTAATTAAAAATTGAAAGCAGTTAAATTAATTTGTAAAAACGAATTTTTAATAAAAATGTTCAAACTTAAACCTAAGAAGGGTAATTTTCAACCAAACTGTTGCATTTTTGTTTAAAAAATATGCAATGTATAATCAAAATGATAAATTTTTGAACCAAAAACACTAATTTTCAATAAAATAGTTGAAATATTAATCAAAAAAGATATTTCAGTCGATAAAATGTTCAAACAAGAAACAAAATTTATAACCAAAACATAATCGAAATTGTTTGAATACTTTTTTTAAATATATTGATTAACTTAAATTAAGATGAATTCTAAATCAAATTTTACTAAAAACAGCTGAATTTGCAGGAAAATCGATACTATTAATCTATAATATTAAATTTTATAGCATACCTACTAATTATATTGACTACTTTGAACAACTTTTTTTTAGAATAAATAATCAATTGAAGGGTTTTCGTACAAAAAATTCCAAATCATCAATTTTTTAGAATAGTGGCATGAATTTAGAAAAATAATAAACTTTTAATATAAAGAGCGTCACCGAAAAACTTAATTTCCAATATATAGAATCTTTTATAAGCAAAATAAAACAATTTAAAATAAATTTTATTTTATTTTAGTTTATTTTAACCAAAAATTATAACTTTTCCACCATAAAAATGCATTTTTAATACAAAATGAGGAATTTTTAACAAAGTTGTTAAATTATCGACCAAAGAAGGTGATTTTTCAATCCAGAAGGAGGAATTTTTTATTCTAAATATACAAATCTTTAACAAAACTCGAATAAAGCTCGAATTTTCGAGAAAAAAAAGAGACTTTTTAAGCAAATAATTGCATTTATAACAAATACTGGACTTTTTAAACACAAAAGATTAAATTTAGAGAAAAAAAAGACAAAACTTTTCTACAAAATAGTTGAATTTTCAACCTATGAAGATGAATTTTTAACAAACAAACAACAATTAATTCTCAAAGCTCTGAATTTTTAACTAAAATAATAAATTTTAAACTGGAACAGTTCGATTTTTACCAAAAAAGATGACATTTCAACTATAAAAATAATTGTTTAACCAAATAGATAAGTTTACAACTGAAATTATGGAATATCTAATTGGAAGACTTATATTTATGGTTTAATAAAAATTCATTTTTACCAATAAAAAAACTAATTAAGAAAAATGGTTAATTTTTCGAAAAAAGTGATGAATCTACATCTGAAAGAGTTGAATTTAAAACCAAAAAGATGAATTTGCAACTAAAATTATGAATCTTTTAACGAGAAAAATTGAATTTTCAACCAAGAAGATTAATTAGAGCGTTTACTCAAATCCTGGAAAAATTTCTCTGACAATTCCAGGTTTTTTTCTAACTATGTCAAGCTTTTTCCAGGTACATATGATTTTTTTCGAGTTTATTAAAAATAATATCCCTTTTTGTTTTATAGGAATTCAATTAATATTAAAAGATATTCTTAAATATTTTAACACGCTAGATGAAATAAATCATTAGACATAATATCAAAAACAAATAGTTGAATTTTCAACCAAAAGGATTAATTTTTTACCATAAATACGATTGATCAAAAAATACATTAATTCTTAATCAAAAAGTTGAATTTGCAAACAAATAGTTAAATTTTGAATTAAAAAATATAACTTTCAAACCAAAAATGGAATAGTTAAATATTTAGTCTAAAAAATTATTCTTACACAAAAAATGACAGATTTATTTTTTAAATAAATTTAACTTAATCTTTAACCAAATAGTTTTTTTTTCAACCAAAATGATGAATTAATTACTAAAATGATCAATAGTTAATTGCAATACTTGAATTTTTAAGCATAAAAAATGAATTTTGAAACAAGAAGATCAATTTTCAAACAGAAAAATTAATATTCTATCAAGAAAGACGATTTTTTCAAATAAACATATGAACTTTTGACAAAAAAGTTAAATTTTTAATTAAAGAAGACCCACTTTTAACTAAACAGATAAATTTTTACCCAAACTAATGAATTTTCAACTAAAAAATGATCTATCTTTATCACGAATAAATGAATTTTAAAGAAAAAGATGAAATTTTTTGAACAGAGTTCAATTTTGAACAAAGTACTTTTGTTTTTAACCGAAACGATAAACTATTTTACCATTTTAGACCATTTAGACAAAAAAAATTAAAGTAAAAATTAAAAATACATGAATGGTCAAACAAGTAGTTGAATTTTTAACCAAAAGTATTAATTTTTCTACCAAAAAGACGATTAAAAAAAAATAAATTAATTCTCAATCAAAGAGTTGAATTTTCAACTTAAAAAGATCAATTTCCAAACAAATAGCTGAATCTTGAACTAAAAATGACACTCTTCAATTAAAAATGGATAAGTTAAATATTCAGTTAAAGAAATTATTCTTAAAGAAGAAATAACAGATTTATTTTTAAAACAAATTTATATTCCTCTTTTCCCAAATAGTTTTATTCTCAACCAAAATGATGAATTAATTACTAAAATGATCAATAGTTAATTGCAATACTTGAATTTTAAAGCATAAAAAAGTGGATTTTTAAACATGACGATCAATTTGCAAACAGGAAGAATAATTTTCTAGCAAGAAAGACGATTTTTAAATTAAATACATGAATTTTGAACAAAAAAGTTGAATTTCCAATTAAAGAAGAACCAGTTTTAACTAAACAGTTAAATTTTCAACCAAACTAATGAATTTTCAACTAAAAAATTATCAATCTTTATCTCGAAAAAATGAATTTTTGAGAAAAGATTTTAATTTTGAAGAAAATATTTTTATTCTGAACCAAATCGATGAATTTTCTACCATTTTAAACCAAGTAGACAAAAAAATTAAAAGTCAAAATTAAAAATACATGAATGTTCAACAAAATATTTGCATTATCAAATACAAATAGAACAAATTTTCAACCAAATAGTTGTATTGTCAACCAAAAGTATTAATTTTCTACCAAAAAGACGATTTAAAAAAAATACCTTAATTCTCAACAAAACACTTGAATTTTGAACTAAAAAATGTCACTCTTCAACCAAAAATGGAATAGTTAAATTACTATTTTAAACAAGAAATAACGGACTAATTAAAAAAAAAAAAAATAATCTTTAACTAATTAGTTTTATTTTCAACCAAAATGATGAATGAATTACTAAAATTGTCAATACTTAATTGCAATACTTGAATATTTAAGAAAAAAATGGATTTCAAAACAAGGCGATCAATTTTTAAACAGGAAAATTAATTTTCTAGCAAGAAAGACGATTTTTTAAATAAAGATATGCATTTTTCACATTAAAGGTGAATTTTCAATTAAACAAGACCGAATTTTAACTAAACAGTTACATTTTTAACCAAACGAATGAATTTTCAACTAAAAAATGATCAATTTTTATCTCGAATTAATACATTTTAAACAACAATTTGAATTTTTGAGATAAGATTTCAATTTCGAACAAAGTGATTTTATTTCGAACCAAAATTATAAATTTTCTACCATTTTAGACTATGTAGACAAAAAAATAAAAATACATGAATGTTTAACAAAATACTTACATTATCAAATACAATTGAAACAAATTTTCAACAAAATACTTTAGTTTCAAACAAAAAAAGATCCATTTTCAAACAAAAATTGAATAGAAGAATCATTTTTATCAACGAAGACGATACAATTGAATAGTTAAGTTTTCAGTTAAAAAAATGCAATTTCAACAAAAGCGACGAATTTTAAACTAAAATGATGATTCCTCAACTTGAATTTGCAACCAAAAACATGAATTTTGAAATAAATTGATGAGTCTTTAACTAGAATCATTAAATTTCCCATAAAAAGAATTATTTTCAGCCCAGAAGATTGATTTATACCAAAAGGTAAAAAATTTCAACCAAAAATAATAATTTATCAACCAAATATTAAATAGTTATATTTTAAGTAGGAAAATCAATTTTCAATCACAAAAATAAAAAGAAACAAATGTTCAAGAAAATAGTAGAAGTTGCATTTGGAATAAACTTAATAAACTGAACTTTCAGTCAAAAAATTGATTTCAAACAAAAGAGCGTGTTATTCCACTTAATGTTGCAATTAAAAAAAAAATTTACCACGCTCTTGAAAAAATTTCCTGACTTAAAAAAATGCCCTGTAATTTCTTTTCTTCAAAACAGATGAATTTTCACACCGCAAATATTAATTTGTCTATAAAAAATTAATTTTCAATCAAAAAGTTAATTTTACACCAGAAATTGAAAACATTACATTTTTCATTAAAAATTTTCTTCAAAAGAGATGAAATTAAAAAAGGGGTACAACTTTTAACCACGTGGTTAAATTTTAAAAAAAAAAAAAATCAAATTTCAACCAAAAATGGGATAGATAATTTTCAGTTTTAGTTAAAAAAAAAAGCATGCTGCAACAAGAGATGAATTTCCAACTAAAATTATTTTTATTCAAAATACAAAATAATTGGATTCAATTAAAAATGAGGAATTTTCAAAAAAAAAGGTTGAATCCTCAAAGGAGATTAATTTTCTACCAAAAAGTTGTATTTTAAACCAAAAAAGATGAAATTTCTAAAACATACATTTTAAAATCGCATTTTCAACTTATATCATGAATCTTCAACTAGAATATTGTTAAATTTTTAGTTCAATAAAATTGATTTTTAAATAAAACGATAAATTTTCAAAAAAAGAGAACCATTTTTTTTAGAAAACAGTTGAATTTTTAACAAAAGTATTCACTTTTAACACAAAAAATGGCTTTTCCGTCAAAAAAGATCAATTTTCTACTTAAGAAAATAAATTTGTTATAAAAAAGTTGAATTTTCGATCAAAAAGGATAACTTTGACCATAATAGTTTAATTTACAAGCAAAGAGATAAATTTTAATCTTAAATTATGAATCTTCATCTGGAATAGATAAATTTTCAGTTAAAAAACAAAATTTTAAGAACAGCGTTAAATTGTTTAACAAAGAGGTTCATTTTCAACTAAAAGTTGAAAGATTTTCAACCAAAAACACGATTTTTCCATAAAAAAGGTCAATTTTCCATTTAAGAAAGTGAATTTTTTTCTTAAATAGTTGAATTTTCAAACAAGAAGGATGACTTTTGAACAAAAAGTTATAATTTTTAACCGAAAAGATAAATTTTAACTTAAATAATTAGTCTTTAACTGGAACAGATACATTTTGAGTTTTAAAAAAATTAATTTGCAATTATATATACTATTTTTCAAGAAAAGTGGTGGATTTTTTAAGCCAAAAATCGGAATTTTTAAGAACAGCATTAAATTGTTTAGCAAAAAGGTTTATTTTCAACTGAAACAGAAGGATTTTCAACCCAAAATATGACTTTTCCTTAAAAAAGGTCAATTTTCAATTTAAGAAAATGAATTTTTTATGAAATAGTTGAATTTTCAAACAAGAAGGATGAATTTTTAGGAAAAAAATTCAATTTGCATGCGAAAAGATACATTTTTAACTTAAATAATGATTCTCTAACTGGAATAGATAATTTTTAGTTAAAAAAAAAATCAATTTGCGATTAAAGATACTATTTTTCAAGAAAATGGGAATTTTTAAGAACAGCGTTAAATTGTTTAACAAAAAGGTTCATTTCCAACTAAAAATAGAAGGATTTTTAACCAAAAACATGACTTTTCCATCAAAAAGGTCAATTTTCCATTTAAGAAAGTGAATTTTTTTCTTAAATAGTTGAATTTTCAAACAAGAAGGATGACTTT
>JAAAKG020136225.1:0-11201 GCA_010014905.2 Druon quercuslanigerum
TTTCAATTGCCGTTGTCAAAAATAGGGGTTCCCATTTGAAAAAACAAAATTGACCTTGAAATAACCTTGACAGCGAGGTCCAAGGTTCAATCCAAGGTCACCATTAAATTCCCGGGGAAAAATTACTAAAGAGTTCATGTTAATTTTAATTTTCTATTTTAAATTTTCAAAAATTTTCTGCGGTTTCCATACTTTTCCCTCACCCTGATAGAATGTATAATTAGTAATTTTTATGTAACTAATTAAATCAGTACATTTCTACTAATTATCAGTAGCTTAGTTCTAGCCATGTAAATTAGTATAATTTAACTGATAATCCGTTATACTTTACTAAGGTAAATTTAGAGAGTACTTTTTGGTAAAAATTCGCATTTTCATAATTTAAAATTATCTATTCACATTAAAACTTTAGCCTTTAAAACTTTATTTTTGCTTAAAAAAGTACCTTCCTTAGTATAAAAATTCAATAATACCCAAATTATCTGACACATAAAATTCAATAACGCATATTTCAACACTTACTCTGAAAATCACTTTTTTATTTTCATTTTTGATTTATTACCGAAGTTTATAATTTACCACATCGTCAGGTAGACAATATAGGAATATTAGCATTTTGAAGGGCTATCATAAAAAAATCAGTATAAACACAAAATGGGGTTTCCCATGCAGAAATCCCGGGGTTTAGTAAGGCTCCGGATAGATTTCCCTTTTTCTAGTCGGGCAATCGTCAGGAAAAATAGAGAGGGCCTGACTAGTTTTATAACACTGTTTTAGTCAGGTTCTAGCTAGAAATTCTGAGCAGGCCCTAACGTTAGTGCCCTAAAATCGCGCGACGATTAGTAGGGTCCTATCTAGACTCTTTCTATTGCATGATTAGTTATTACATTTTTAACCAAGAAGATGCATTTTCACACAAGAAGCTTAATTATTATCGAATAAAAAAAAATTTTTAACAAAGTTCAAGAATTATCAGCCATAAGATTGCATTCTCAAATAAATAAGATAATTTTTTAAACAAAAAGATTGATTTACTACAAATAATACGAGTTTTCTAGAATTTTTAAGAATTCTAAAACAAAAAGTAGAATTTTCATATAAAAAATATGAATGAAAAAAAATTTAATTTATAACCAAAAGAGACGAATTTTAAATAAAACTTAAGAATTCTTAAACAAAAAGATTACTTTTTGCCGAAAACAAAAGAAATTTGAAACAAAGATCAAGAATTATCAACCATAAGATTGGATTCTCAACTAAATAAGATAATTTTTTAAACAAAAAGATTGATTTACTACAAATAATAATTTTTAAGACTTCTAAAACAAAAAGTAGAATTTTCATATAAAAAATATGAATTCAAGAATGTAAATTATAACAAAAAATGACGAAATTTCAATAAAACTTAAGAATTCTCAAACAAAAAGTTGAATTAAAAAAAAAAATTAACTTTAAGAAATCAGTTCTACTTGAAAGCTGGATTATTACATTTTAAAACAAGAAGATGAATTTTCAAACAAAAAGATTAATTTTTGCCGAAAATTTTTTTTTTCAAATTTCTAATGAAAAAAATTGATTTTTAAACAAAAAGGTCAATTTTTACCGGAAAACCTTTTATTTTACCAAATTTAGGAACTCTCGACCAAAAGGTTGAAGTTTCAATTAAAGGAGGTTGATTTTTTGAAGAAAAAGATTAATTAACCAAAGAAGACGAATTTTTAAATAAAATTCAAGAATTCTCAACCAAATAGTTGCATTTTCGACTAAAAATATAAATTTTTAAACCAAAAGGTTAAATTTCTACCAAAAACATTCATTTTTTAAAAATAAATCCCCCCCCCCTCATCCCTAAAGTGGTAAATTAAGACCATCTAACGAGTGGGTTACGTGACCAGATTCGTACCATACCGACACTTTTTTAAATTCCTAACTTATTTTGACACAAAGCAAAACATCGAGTTGAAAATTTGAGATAATAAATAGAAAGTACTAAGAAAGGTGGGTCTGGTCCTAAATTTTAATAATTATGAAAAAAAATTATTTACAGTAAAAGTTTGTTAATCAGGACCAGACCAACTTTTCGTGATGCTTCTTATTTAGAATCCCAAATTTTCAACTCAATGTGGCACTTCGTGTGAAAATAAGTTCGGAAATAAAAAAAGTTTCGGTAAGGTAGGAATCTAGTCACGTGACCCACTCGTCACATGGCTTTAAGATATATTTTTTTCGAAAAGCACTCGCCCATTTACAGTAATCTCACTTTGCCAAAAAATTGTAATATCCGTATGCACTGATTTTTTTATAATGCATTTGTTATCATTTTTTAATGATTTAAAAAAAATCATCATTATAAACCATGATGAAATAAAGTATATAAATAAATAAAGTTAAATTGTAAAGAGTTTTAGAACAAAAAAGAGAAAAAAGAAAAGAGAAAAAAAGAGAAAAAAAGATTTAATTGTTTATTTGTTTAATATTAAATTTCGAAAAATATATTTAGGATTTAAAATTCATTCGAGAGAATTTCTATAAGTTTTATTTGATTTTGTCTGAGTTTATAAAAATTTCGCAGTATTTTAAAGATTTCGGAACATATCAAGAGGTTTCCAGAAATTATGAAGGATTTCATCAAAGTTTAGAGACTTTTACAAATTTTAGGGCTTTTGATGCGATCTTCATTACATTCCAAATATTTCAACTAGCTTAAATTTTTTTTTCTGAAGTTTTACAGGATCTTTAATTTTTTCAAAAACGTCAAGGGATTCGAAAAATTTTGGCAGGATTTCCAAAAATTTCACGGCATTTCTATTGAATTTTGGAAAATAAATAAAACAAGATCAAATTGCAAGAGATTTTAAGATATTTCGAATAATTTTCTAAAGATTAAAAGATTTTATTAAATCTTTAAGAGTTTTAAAGAATTTTAAAGATATTTAGGAATTTAATATTTTTATTTAAATTACGCTTAAGGGCTTTTAAGTTTTTAATACTACTGTAATTAGCTTTTATGATTTAAAAAGATTTTAATCGAATTTAAATATTTTAAAGCAATATCACGAGATATACAAAATGTGTAGGAATTTTAAAGAATTTTTTGGGGTTTCCAAAGATTTTAAGGGATTTCAAAAAACTCTAGAAAATCAATAATATTTCACTGATTTTCAAGCGATTATATACGATTCAACAGCTTTGAAGAAATTTCAAGGTATTTTAAGAAGTTTCAAAGGATTTGAGGGATATGAATATTTAATTTATATTACAAAAAAGATATTTAGAAAATAAGCATTGATTTCGAGTATTTTGAATGTAAATATTAATGTTTATATTCAGAGTGAATATATATTACATTTTTAAACTTTATATTACAAATAAAATTTCTAACGCTACGGGGTATCGAACACCTACATATATCTGTACCTCAATCTATCATACTCATAAGCTACAGCTCAAAAAATTAAAAAAGAAACTCTTTTTCTAATTAAATATTCATTATTATACGACGATATGTATATTTAAAATATACGAACTGTCAACAGGAATATCAATAAAATAATTTTTTAAGAAATAATGTCAATCTTTTAAAATTTTTCTTCCTGTAATATTTCGTTTTTCACGTTCCCGTGTAGAAATTTTACTATGGCCCAGACCTGGCCCCGACCAAATTCCCGTTAAGAGCCACTTTTAAAATGTATCATTTTTTATAATTTTGTTCATAATAAGAATTTGATAACATGAAAATAAACAAAATGAACTATCTTTTTTTATTCAGGTGGCAAATATATTAATTTGACTACAATAAAAAATTATCATCGGCGTAAAGAGATAAAAGAAAATTTTCAAGTGATGCTGCTTTTTATAACATTGATTCATTAATGTTTAGTTGTTTAAACAAATGGAATTTTTAAAAATAATTTTTTATTGAAAATTCGTTGTTTCCCTCAAAATTTTTACTACTGGTACATTAAAATATTAATTAACATTGTTTCATAAATTTCCAATTATTTAAACAAATTTAATTTGTTTCAATAATGTGGTTTTATTTTTTTTTAATAAAAATTATTACTGTGGGTCTAGTGGAACATTTATCAATATTGCTTCATTAATTTTTAATTATGTAAACAAAGTATTAGTTGAATGGTATTGTTAGCTAAAAATAAATAATAATTTATTTTTTCAACCATTGAAAAATATATTTGAAAATAAACTACCAGTTAAACGAATTTTTGAGAAAAAGAAACATTTTTTACACAAATGGAATATGTTTAAATGTCACAAAAATTAATTAACTAATGGTATTAAATATTCCACTAGACAAATAATAATAAAAATTCATTTTTTTTTTGTTTGAAATCATGTTAATCAAATAATGTTGATAAATATTCCCCTAAAGGAATATTAATCATTTTTAATCAACGAATTATTTAAACAAATTCCCTTTGTTTAAACAATTGAAACTTAAGGAACTAATGTTAATAAAGATTTCACTAGACCAATAGTAATAATTTTAAAAGAAAAAAAATAAAAGAAAAAAAATAATATTTAAACAAATTCCATTTGTTTAAAAATTCAAAAATTAATAAACCAAAGTTCATTAATATTTCACTAGGCTAATAATAATAATTTTTAGGAAAAAACAAATTTAAAAAAAAATTTATTAACAAATTCCATTTGTTTAAATAATTAAAAATTCCCCATGTAAAATACATGGGGTAAAACCACTCTTTTGATTTTTTGAAATAATTTTGTTGGATTTAAAAAGATGTGGATGGAAAGTATAGTGGCTTGTAGAGAAGTATACAATAAAAAATTTCATGACAGACATATGGGGTTAACACCCTTGACACACTACTACGAGTTTTTTGAAAACTACTCTTAAAACCAAACATGTCAATTCTTCATGAAATCGACCTTTTGAACACTGTATTCTGGTCTTTTTTTACCTAAATTATTATTACTGGTCTATTAGAATATTTATTATCATTGGTTAATTCATTTTTAATTATTTAAACAAATGAAATTTGTTTAAATATTTTTGTTTTATTTCTTTTTTCCCCTAAAAATTCTTACAATTGGTCCAGCGGAATTTTTATTAACATTAGGACATTATTTTTAAATTATGTAAACAAATTCCATTTGTTTAATCAGTTTCTTTTTGTAAAAATACTTCGAACTAGCATTTTGTTATCGTTCATGAGATAAATTTATTTAAAAATATTATCTAATTGTACAAAGAATAAATAATTATTTATTTTTAATAACCTATAATTTTTTAAAACCATAATTTGTCCACAAAATTTGTAAATTTTTCTGAATTATTTTAACAATTCATTCCTAATTAGACCAATAGTAATAATTTTGAAGGAAAAGAAACGAAGTTCAGAAAAAAATTATTTTAACAAATTCCATTTGTTAAAATAATTATAAATTAATTAACCAATGAAAACAAATATTCCGCTAGAACAATAATTATAATTTTAAGTAAAAAAATACCCTAAAAAATTATTCTAAAAACTCAAAGTAGTGATTTTTGCCCATGCATTTTACATTTAAAACTTCATTAATTTTTGGACCACCCTAATGTATGAGTACAATTACTAGATAAGAGTGTTGGATCAAAGTTCAAATCTCAAAATTCGGTTTCTACATTTCCCTTTTTAGATAGAAATATGCATATCGAGCGAACAAATTTATAATTTTATAGTTTTTTCTCTAAATATAGATTGAGTTTCGAGGTTAGATTAAGAATTTCAAATTTTAAGGAAAAGACATTTGAACTAAAAAAAATCGCTCTATAGATGAATACGCTTCGACCAGTAATAATAAAATAAAAAGATTTACTTATGCGATAAGAGTTTATAAGAAATTCTTACCGAAATTGACGTGGACATTTAGAACTTGACTAGCATCAAAATTTCAATTTTCTGAAATTTCTGGATCTTGCATTTCGGGTGGCATTTCACTTTCTTTTTCATGATTTGTATCACTATTTACCTAATTTTCAATATTTAATCAATAACATGAACTAAATTGTATTCAAAAATTCTATTATTATAACTGTATTGCAAACTCAAAATATTTTAAAATGCACAATTTACAATAACTTTTGAAATGAATTGCAATTTTGAGATTAGCTTTCAGTTTAAGATTATTAATGGATAAGTTTAATTTTATTTATATTTAGGGGATTTTTAACGATTTATCATTTATTTCAACAATTAAAGAAAAGAACATAAAGATTTATAGAACTTCCAATTATTATAAAGATTTTTGGGCATTTCACAGTTGGCATCTTACAAAAGATTTATTATTATTAATATTTAAAAAACTTGACATAAACTCTTTTACTAGGAAAAAATTAATTTAAAATTTTCTCCCACAAATATATTTGCTCCACGGTATCGTGGAGAAGACAACACTTTTATCTCTTTAATTTTTTTCTCGATGATTAGTTATAATAATAAAAATTCAAAACTGGAAAAAATATTATTGCGACTATTTTGAATTTGGTACGCATTCGAAGAATCTCTCCAAGGATGCCCATGAAACAATAATAAAGTTGAAAATTTTGCAAATTGCAAATTGCAAATTGCAAGTTAAGACTTGATGGTAATTAAATATTTCTAGTTTCACTGACAAAAAGTATCGAGTAAAGTTTAGACTTGAAACATGCCTATATGAGGCACAACATTCTTCACTAAAACCGGACAGAGCACCCATCAGTTTTTTCTATACGAGATATTCTGTTAGGAGCCTCAACCTGTTTTTTCTAGACTAGATATCCTGATATGGGCCCCAACCAATTTTTTCTAGACTAAATATTATGATAGGGATCCTAAATAGGGACATTAAATAGGTCATAGCCAAATCAAGGGTTTTAAACAAGAAAGGGGGTCTAAAATTGCCCAAAATTGTTGACGTAGTTCATGGATGATCCCTTAGGGATGTTGATCCTTGCACTGAGTCAGATATGAGTAATTTGTTGAATCTCAAACGTTCTAGCATTTCTGATGTCACATGGCAGAAATGGAATAATCCTGTTTGATATGAAGCTGGGTTGTTACGAGCTTGGTAGATAACTCGCGGCAATCTCCACTATATGCCTCTATTATTTACATATAGGCAAAGATTGAATTTCTAACTGAGCGTCAGCCGTTCAGGCAGGAGCTAGCTTCAATCCAGCTTGGTGTGATAAATTGAAGCTTACCAGAAAGCCAGCTACAGGAACATTCGGGATTCATCATATACACCTCCTATTGAGGATTTAATGAACATCGTTCCTACATTAGTGGCCTCGAGTTGGCACTTTTCCCACTTGATCTGTTCCGCTCGCAAATTCTGAAGCTCGAGGCTCACGGATTAAAAAAATCTAGAACAGCTTTGAGATTTACGATTTCTAGGATTAGTTAATTTCTAATTTCTAGGATTGTCTAGTTTGACTGATTTATTAGAATCCCGTAGAACTGAGATTGCATCTAATTAAAAATTTATAAGAATAGTAGTATTAAAATAAAGAATTTTTAAGTATTGAAACAGTTGATGAAAAGATTAGAGGAAGAAGAAACTAAGGAACTATTTGTTTATTTAATGTAGAGTTTTTTCAAATTTTTAAGAATTTTTTTTGAGCAATTTCATCATATTTTATGAAAAATTGACGGCTTTTGGAATATTTCTAAACATATCTGGAGGTTTTACAAAATTCCAAAGAATTTCAACATCTTTCAAAAAACTTTCAGTGATTTGAAGTCATTTAACAGGGGTTTAAGTGCTATTTAAATATTTCAAATAATTTTCGAAAAATTCATTGTTCTTAAAGAGATTCCGAAAATATTTTTTTTCGGATTTTAAGGAGTTTTCAAACATTTCGAGGTTGTTTAGAGGATTTTAAATATTTTCAAACATTACCGGGTATTGTAAGAAATTCCAAAGAATTTAAAATTATTTCTAATATACGTTGGAATATAAATTAAATTAAGATATAAGGGATTCCTAGCAATTTTAAGCTTTAAAGGGATTCTTGGGTTTTTTATAGAGTTCCCCAAGTTTAAAGGATTTAAAAGATTTACGGGGATTTAAACCTTTTTTAGACAACTTTCATGAATAGTTTGAATTTTTTTGAATTTTATTTGTTAAAAATTGAATATTTAACAATTTGAAGCATATCAGGAGTCTTTGAGGGATTTCAAAGGATTTCAAACAATTTCGAGGAACTCCCACGGATTCTAAGACTTTTAAAAGGATTTTATAGAATTTCTGAATATTTCTACTAATTTTAAAGGATTAATTCGGTGTTTAAAGGAAGTTTAAAAAATGAATGAAAGAAAACCGAACATAATGAGATTTTATGTTATTTGAAGAAACTTTACAAAAATTCAAAGATTTTAATAATTTTTCAAGGATTTCAAAGAATTTTAAAGATTTCTTATAATTTCAAGGTTTTCTTAATGACTTCACAGTTTTTAAGGATTTTAACTTTTTTATTTTTTCTTAAAATTTTCAGGAATTTCCGATGGATTTCTAGGGATTTCAAGGAATTCCAAAAAATTTTGTTAGATTTCCAAAGATTCTAAAGAGTTTCTAGAACACTCTAGAATATCAATCGAATTTCTCTGAATTTCAAGCGTTTCTTAAAGTTTTTAAAGACTTAAAGGGATTTTAAAGAATTTGGAGGAATTAAATTTGAAGAAGAAAAAAACTATACTCAAATGGATTTTATTAAATTTTCAAGGATCTTGAGGGATTTCAAAGATTTCTAGGGATTTTATCGTTTTTAAGTTTTCACAAGATTTCAAGCAATTTCTGGTGCCTTCCCAGGGATTTCAGAAGATACACAACATTTTAATGAATTAAAATTTTTTTTTAAATATTTCTAAGGATCCTGAGGGATTTTTTAGAAAACTCTAAGAAATAAATTAAATATCAAATGTCCTAGGATTTTAAGGGTTTTCAAAGATTCCTAGGGATTTTTAATTTATTACGTTTCCTAACGATCTCAAGTAATTTCGGATATACTTTTAGGTATATAAATGGAAATAAACAATTGCAAGGGATTTCAAGGTAACTTAGGAAAATAAATGACTGTCCATTGACTGGAAGAGATTCTTTAAAATGCCACAGATTTCTTGCAATTTTAGGACATTTAAAAAAAAATTCACTTTAACAATTTCTAGGGATTTTAACGTTTTGTGAGGATTTTAATGAATTTCTGGTGAATTTTAAGGAATTATTTACAATTTCGCAGAAATGCAAGCGATTATATGGCATTTTAAGGAATTGCAATAGATTTAAAGGATTTTATTAAATTTGTTAGGATTTTAGGGGGTTTCAAAGATTCTTAGGGATTTTTAATTTTTTACGTTTTCTAAAGATCTCAATGAATTTCGGATGAACTTCTAGGGATATAAATGGATATAAAAAATTGCAAGGAATCTCAAAAAATTCTGTAGGATTTATAAAGATTTCAAGGGATTTCAAGGATTTTAAGGTACTTCAAAGATTTCTAGGGATTTTATCGTTTTTAGGTTTTCACAAGATTTCAAGGAATTTCTGGTGCTTTTACAGGGATTTCAGGAGATACACCAAATTTTAAGGAACTTTAGAGAATTTTTTAAGCTTTCTAAAGATCCTGAGGGATTTATAGAAAACTCCCGCTTATAAATTAAATGGTAAATGCGCAAGGATTTTAAGGGTTTTCAAAGATTCCTGGGGATTCTTAATTTTTTACGTTTTCAAAAGATCTCAAGGAATTTCGGATAGACTTCTAGGGATACAAATGGATATAAAAAATTTGCAAGGGATCTCAAAGAATGTTGTAGGATTTATAAAAATTTCAAGGGATTTCAAGGATTTTAAGGGATTTTAAAGACATCTAGGGATTTTATCGTTTTTAAGTTTTAACAAGATTTCAAGGAATTTCTGGTACATTTCCAGGGATTTCAAGAGATACACAACATTTTAAGGAATTTGAGAGAATTTTTCAAGCTTTCTAAAGATCCTGAGGGATTTATAGAAAACTCTCGCTTATAAATTAAACGGTGAATGCGCAAGGATTGTAAGGGTTTTCAAAGATTATTCGGGATTTTTAATTTTTTAAGTTTCCTAACGATCTCAAGGAATTTCAGATAGACTTCTAGGGATATAAATGTATATAAAAAATTGTAAGGGAATTTAGGGTAACTTAGGAAAATAGATGATTGCCCATTGGACTGGAAGAGATTCTTTAAAATGCCACATATTTCTTGCAATTTTAAGGCATTTAAAAAAATTTCACTTTACCAATTTCTGGGGATTTTAACGTTTTGTGAGGATTTCAATGAATTTCTGGTGAATTTCCAGGAATTATTAAAATAAAAATAAAAAATATTAAAATAAAAAATTGCATGGGATTTCAAAGAATTCTGTAGGATTTTGAAAGATTTCAAAAGATTTCAAAGATTTAGAATTTTACGGTTTTTCAAAGATTCTTAGGGATTTTTAATTTTTTACGTTTTCTAACGATCTCAAGTAATTTTGGATAGACTTCTAAGTATTTAAGTCCATTTAAAAAATTGCAAGGGATTTCAAAGAATTCTGTAGGATTTTGAAAGATTTCAAGGGATTTCAAGGTAATTAAGGAAAAGAATGATTATCCATTGGACTTGAAGAGAATCTTTAAAATTCCACTGATTTCTTGCGATTTTAAGGCATTTTAAAAAATTTCACAAGAATGAAATTCTAGGTAATTATTGATATTATAGGACTTTAACCATTTCTAGGGATTTTAACGTTTCGTGAGGATTTCAATGTATTTTTGGTGAATTTTTAGGAATTATTTACAATTCCACAGATTTCAAACGATTCTATGACATTTTAAGGAATTGCAAAAGATTTAAAGGATTTTATTAAATTTTTTAGAATTTTACGGTTTTTCAAAGATTCTTAGGGATTTTTAATTTTTTACGTTTTCTAACGTTCTCAAGTAATTTTGGATAGACTTCTAAGTATTTAAGTCCATTTAAAAAATTGCAAGGGATTTTAAAGAATTTTGTAGGATTTTGGAAGATTTCAAGGGATTTCAAGGTAATTAAGGAAAAAAATGATTGCCCATTGGACTTGAAGAGATTCTTTAAAATTCCACTGATTACTTGAGATTTTAAGGCATTTTAAAAAATTTCACAAGAATGAAATTCTAGGTAATTATTGATATTATAGGACTTTAACCATTT
>JAAAKG020136227.1:0-11328 GCA_010014905.2 Druon quercuslanigerum
ATAATAAAAAGATTAATGTTCAATTACTAGCATTTTTAACCGAAATAGATGAATTTTCACGAAAAATTTTGGAATTCTCAATCAAAACAGATCAAATCGTTTTGAATCCAAAATAAAATTTTTTAACACATATTTCTTTTTTAGGTTTATGTGTTAATTTTTTCTAAGGATAAAAAAAAATATAATTCTTGTAAGAATCTTGAGGAAATTCAAAAATATTTTTGAAGATTTCAGATATGTCGAAAAAGTATAATTTTTTTATTTTAAAGGATTTTGCAGAATTTAAAAAAAAATTAGAGGCACCTTAAAAGATATTTAGAACTTTTTAGAAGTTTTTGAAATAAATAAAATTTTAAACTGACTCAAATTATGCCTAACATTTTGTTAAAATTTTTGTTTAAAATTTGCTTAATCTTATGAAATTTTTATCTTTTGAAAATCATCATTATTATTCTTTTAAAATAAATTTGATATTACATCGGCTGTTGTATGTATTTTTCGAAATAATAAGAATTATGTTTTTGTTACAAAGTTGCGATAAAATAAAATATACTAAATTATAAAAAAAAGGTTTATTTGATTTTAATAAAAAACGTACTAATATAATTAGTAACGTCTACTGACAAAATTAGTAATTTCAGAAAGATCTAAACTTTTACAAATTAAATAACTTTGGCTAATTTGAATCATTAATTAATGTGCAGGAACTTAATAGAAATAATAAAAAAATAATTCTCTAATTTTATTATAACAGAAAAGAGGTAACTTTGTGTTGATCTACAATTGTTTGATTGATAATTCTTTAAACAATTGTAAAATTATTTAATCAAATATTTTCAATCAGTAAATTTATTTAAAAAATTCATAAACATAAAGTATCTCGAAGTTCACAAACCCGAGTGTTTTGTTGTTATCACGTGTGTGATTAGTGACACTGATATGGATATAGATAATTGATAAAGATATAAATCATAAAGCTTATCATTATTTTGCAAATCATTTTCAGTGAAAAATACAACTTGACTTTTTCAAAAAAAAAAAAATATTTTTATTTTCTTCTGTAAATTGAAACGACTTAGTTCTACACTTATGGAATATTTTTCAATGACTAATAAAAAAAAATGAGTAATCATAAAGAAATAAAGAATCAGCGCACATAATCATGCATCACGTGTTTAAAGCTCTCACAGAGATTATTAACTGAGCTGGTTTACTTTAAACTAAAATAATTAATTTCTTTGAAAAAAGTGAAATTTAACCAAAATTTGATACATTTAATTCGCAAAAAAATCTGATATCCCCCCCCCCCTCCCACGCTTCTCAATTGTTGAAGAAAGTAATTTTGTCAAGATTTCAAACAAAAAAAGATTTTCTAATGAAAGAAAAAAAATTTCAAGACAATGAAATAATTTTTTACAAGACAGTTGCATTTATAACAAAATAATTAAACTTTCAAGCAAAAAACGAAAATATACTCAAAATAGAATATTTGAATTTAGATCAATTTTTAACGAAATTTGAACAACAAGTTTTTAACAAAATTATTGAACTTTAAAGCCAAAAAAAATTAGGTTAAAAAAAGTCAAATTTGCATCCCAAAAATATGTTTTTTCAACATAAAAGTTATTTTTCTACTAAATAGTTAAATTTTAAATCCTAAAATACTAATTCTCCGTCAAGCAGTTTATTTTACAGAAGAATAGTTTTAGATGAGTTTTCTAATTATTTTCCAATTTTTAAACAATTGAATTACGCGAAACAAAAATTAAATTTAAGCAAAATATTTAGTTAAATCTCCAACAAAATAGATGAGTTTTTAACCGAATAGTGAACAAAAATAGAATCTTTAAATTTTTAATTAAATAGTTGAGCCCTGAACCAAAACGAGGAATTTTCAACAAAGAAGATTATTTGTTTATAAAAAGGATTTTTTCGAAAAATTGCATTATTTTTCTACCAAATAGTTAAGTTTTTAATTTATAAAGCATGAATTATAAACCAAATAGTTGAAATATCAACTACAAAAAATAAATTTTGAAACAAAAAAATAATTGTCTTTTCAAATAAAAAAAATAATTCTCAACAAAAATTCATACAGCTGAATTCGAGCAAAAAATACCAATTTTTAACATTGGACCAAAAAAAGAATTTTCATGAAGAAGATTAATTTATCAAAAAAAAAAACGACGAATTTTCGACAAAATGAATTTTTTTCGACCAAATAGTTAGATTTTCAATTTATATAGCATACATTTTTAACCAGAAATTGAATGGTAAAACTTTCAGATAAAAAAATTGAAAATAAATTAAAGATAAATTTTGAACCTGAAGTGAATCTTATAAAAAAGATTTTTTAATACATTAGTTTAACTTTAAACCCAATTGTTGAACTTTGAATCATAAGAATTAATTTTTAACTAAATAGTTAAAAATATAATTTTTTTTTAATTGTAAATTTGACAATTACATTTTTGTTTAAAAATTTATTTTTTGCAGTTGATATTTCAACTATTTGAAAGAAAAATAATGCAATTTGAAATCATCAACCAAAGTGTTGCCAAATAGTTGTAATATCAAGTGCAAAACAGAAATTTTTGAACAAAAATAGAATATTTAAACTTTTAATTAAATAATTGAGCGCGGAACCAAAAAGAGGAATTTTCAAAAAAGAAGATTAATTGTTTAAACAAAAAAGAAATTTTTAACAAATTGCATTTTTTTCTACCGAAAAGTTTAATTTTTAATTCATAAAGCATGCAATTTAAACCAAATAGTTGAAACATTAACTGCGAGAAATAAATTTTTAAACCAAAATATAATCGCAAATTTTTAATTTAAAAAAATTGAGAATTCTCAACAAAAATTAATCCAGCGCTGAATTCGAGAAAAAAAAGACAAATTTTCAACTAAATAGTTGAGCCCTGAACCAAAAAAAGGAATTTTTATCAAAGAAGATTAATTTATTAAAATAAAACGAATTTTTTTAAAGAAAAAAAGATAAAAAATTTACACTGAATTAAAGATAAATTTTGAACCAGAGGTGAATTTTATAAAAAAAATTTGTTAACACATTAGTTCTACTTTCAATAAATTTGTTAAATTTTAAACAAAAAGGATAATTTTTTAACCAAATAGTTTAAAATAAAATTCTTTTTTTTTAATTAAAAATTTGACAATTATATTTTTGTTTAAAAATTTATTTTTTGCAGTTGATATTTCAACTATTTGGTTTAAAATGCATGCTTAATAAATTAAAAATTCAACTATTTGGTAGAAAAATAATGCAATTTGTTGAAAATCATGAACCAAAGTGTTGAATTTTCAAGCTAAAAAGATTTATTTTTATTTTTAAAAAATTAAACTTTCAACCCGAAAATATAAGAATTTTAAGCCAAATAGCAAAACAGAAATTTTTGAACAAAAATAGAATCTTCAAATTCTTAGTTAAATAGTTGAGTCCTGAACCAAAAAGGGGAAGTTTCAAAAAAGAAGATTAATTGTTTAAAAAAAGGAATTTTCAACAAATTGCATTATTTTTCTACCAAAAAGTTGAATTTTTAATTTATAAAGCATGAATTATAAACCAAATAGTTGAAATATCAACTTCATTTTTATTGAAAAAATAGTTGGATTTTCAATTCATCTAGCATACATTTTTAATCCGAAATTGTATAGTTAAACTTTCAGATAAAAAATTTAAATTAAATAAAATGTTAAAATGTATTAAAAAATATTTTCATGCATTAGTTCAACTTTCAATGAATTTGTTGAATGTGGAATCAAAAGGATAAATTTGTATCCAAATAGTTTAAAATAGAATTTTTTTTTAATTGAAAATTTGACAATTATATTTTTGTTTAAAAATTTATTTTTCGCAGTTGATATTTCAACTATTTGGTATTCAACAAATTACATTTTTTTCTACCAAAAAGTTGAATTTGTAATTTATGAAGCATGAATTATAGACCAAATAGTTAAAATATTAACTGCAAGAAATAAATTTTTAAACCAAAATATAATCGTAAATTTTCAATTAAAAAAAAATAATTCTCAACAAAAATTCATACAGCTGAATTCAAACAAAAAATACCAATTTTTAACTTAATAGTTGAGCCCTGAACCAAAAAAAGAAACTTTTTATCAAAGAAGATTAATTTATTTAAAAAAAAAAAAACGATTTTTAACCAGAAATTCTATAGTTAAACTTTTAGATAAAAAATTAAAATAGAATTAAAGATAAATTTTGAACCAGAGGTGAATCTTATAAAAAAAGATTTTTGAATACATTAGTTCAACTATCAACTAATTTGTTTAATTTTGAACAAAAAGGATAAATTTTTAATCAAATAGTTGATTTTTCAAACAAAGTGTTAAATTTTCAAGCTAAAAAGATTTATTTTTATTTTAAAAAGTTGAACTTTCAACCCGAAAATATGCTTTTTTTTAATTTAATTTTTTAACCAAATAGTTCATTTTATTACGAAATTATGATTGAATTTTTACATAAAAAAGACCAATATTCTACAAAAATGTTAAATTTTCTAAACAAAAATATAAATTTTTAAGTAAAAAGTAAATTTACAACCTAATAGTTGACTTTCCTACAAAAATATTTACATTTTTAACCAAAAAAACATTTTAATTTCAAATAAGAAGCAGTTGAATAAAAAAAACGAATTTTTAACTTAATATTTCAATTATCAAACAAAATGTTGAATTTTCGAGTAAGATGGTGAATCTTAAAGAAATATATATTTTCGGCATTCAACCCAAAAGATGATTCTGTAACCAAATATTCAATAAAAAAATTAATTTTATTCTTTAAAAAATATAAAATTTTAATCCACGATGACGAATTTTCTACGAAACAGTTAAATTTTAAACTCAAAAATTTGAAAGCAATAATTAAGTTAAATTTGCAGTTCAAAAAATTGATTTTAAACTTAAAAAAAACACGAAGTTTCAATACAAATTTTTATAAAATTTTATATTTGCAGATAAAAAATTAAAATTTAATTAAAGATAAATTTTGAACCAATATTCCAGAAAAATGTTAGATTTTCTAACAAAAATATGATTTTTGAACTAAAAAAAAACATTGTAATTTTAAATAAAAAACAATTGAATAAAAAAAAAAAATTTTAGCAAAATATTTAATTATCAAACAAACTGTTGATTTTTCAACTAAGATCGTAAATCTTAAAGAAATATATATTTTCAGAATTCAACCCAAAAGAAGATTCTTTAACCAAATATTCAATAAAAAAATGAATTTTATTTTTTTTTGTCTATATGAAATTTTAATCCAAGAAGACGAAATTTCTACAAAACAGTTAAATTTTAAACTCAACATTTTGAAACTAAAAATACAGTTAAATTTGCAGTTCAAAAAATTGATTTTAAACTAAAAAAACACGAATTTTCAATAAAAAATTTTATAAAATTTTAATTTTTCACATAAAAAATTGACTTTTAATTAAAGATAAATTTTGAAACAATATTCTACAAAAATTTTAAATTTTCTGACAAAAAATATGAATTTTGAAATAAAAAAACATTTTAATTTCAAACCAGAAACAGTTGAATAAAAAAAAACGAATTTTTAACAAAATATTTTAATTATCAAACAAAATGTTGAATTTTCAACTAAGATGTTGAATCTTAAAGAAATATACATTTTCAGCATTCAACCCAAAAGATTATTCTGTAACCAAATATTCAATAAAAAATTAATTTTATTCTTTAAAAAATATAAAATTTTAATCCACGATGACGAATTTTCTACGAAACAGTTAAATTTTAAACTCAAAAATTTGAAAGCAATAATTAAGTTGAATTTGCAGTTCAAAAAATTGATTTTAAACTAAAAAAAACACGAATTTTCAATAAAAAATTTTATAAAATTTTAAATGTTCAGATAAAAAATTGACTTTTAATTAAAGATAAATTTTGAACCAATATTCTACAAAAATGTTCAATTTTCTAACAAAGAATATGAATTTTTAACTAAAAAAATATTTTAATTTTAAATAACAAACACTTGAATAAAAAAACGAATTTTGAACATTTTCAATAAAAAGTTTTATAAAATTTTAATTGTTCAGATAAAAAATTGACATTTAATTAAAGATAAATTTTAAACCAATATTCTACAAAAATGTTAAATTTGCTAACAAAAAATATGAATTTTGAACTCAAAAAATATTTTAATTTTAAATAACAAATACTTGAATAAAAAAACGAATTTTGAACATTTTCAATAAAAAGTTTTATAAAATTTTAATTGTTCAGATAAAAAATTGACATTTAATTAAAGATAAATTTTAAACCAATATTCTACAAAAATGTTAAATTTGCTAACAAAAAATATGATTTTTAAGCTAAATAAATCATTTTAATTTTAAATAACAAACACTTGAATAAAAAAACGAATTTTGAACAAAATATTTCAAATTTCAAACAAACTGATAAATTTTCGACTAAGATGGTGAATCTTGCAGAAATATATATTTTCAGCAACGAATTTTCAATCAAATAGTTAAATCTTCCGAAATAAAAAATTCCTAAAAAAAATTAATATTTGAATATGTAACGAAAAATGATGTTTTCACCAAAAATGTATAATTACAACCTAATTCGGTTAAAAAATTAATTTTTGAACAACAAAATAGTAATTTATGGACGGCCTTTAAAATAATTTAAAACATATTTATTATGTAGAAAAAACAACATAAATTATCCGATTTTTCGTTATATAAATTTTATATAACTTAACTATTTATGTAAGTTACAAGGTTCTCGTTAATTTATAGACTTTTTACAGTAAAAAATTACGTGCTATAACAGATTTTTATAAATCGATAATAAATTTGTACAAGAGTAAAAACTGCCTTCAGCAAATATAGGATTAATGAAATAAATTCACAAATTTTAAAATAAAAATATTGAATCGCATTTAATTACAATTTATGATTGGTCACTGACCAATTAAATTGCTAATTGAGAATTTGCATTATTATGTTAAGACAAGATAAGAATTTTTTTTAAGAGCAATTCCAATTTTATTTATTAGTGAAAAAAATAAAAATTCTTATCTAAAGTGTCCACTCTTAACGCGAATTATTATTCATGAGATTAGAGTTGTACCTGACCTAAGTCAATATAGCGACCTACCTCTTCAGAAAAAAATCAATGTATAAAATCAGGGTCAGAGGATATGGGTTAAGTTCGATTAAATTTATACTCCATTTGAAACGCAAAATAATTTTCAACACAAAATGAAATTTTCGAATAATTATTTACTCTTTATTTTTAATTGTTTATTTTTTTAAAGATGATATTAACATCATTTTCCTATAAGATTCTGGAGAAAGTTCAAAAAGATTTTTAAAAATGTCACATATTCCAAATTTCGACCAAAAAGTCAATCTTAAAAGCAAAAAACATTTTCAATTAATTTTCAATTTTTCAAAAACTGTTAAATGTTTTCCGAAATACGAAATTTATACAACAGAGTTTAATTTTTTAAGTAGAAAGTAACAATTTTCAAAAAACCATAAAATTTTTAAATAATTACATACATTTTTTATCATGAAGATTAATTTTCTGCCAAAAAAGATAAATTTTCAAAGAAAAATGTAATCATTGATATTTTAATGTAGAAAAATTTTATTTCAAAATGAAGAACAATTCAATTTATCCAACAAGAAAAAACGAATATTTAGCCAAATAGTTTAATTAGTAACCAAACAAATGAATTTACAACTAAGAAGGTTAATTTTGTATTATAAAAGACGAATTTTTAAAAAAATAATTATATTTTTAACCAAGAAAGTGAATTTTTAACAGAATATATAATAAAAAACAAAAATGTAATAGTTGATAATTAAAATAAAAAATATTTTAAATTTTGAAACACACTTTTTCAATTTTAATTAAAAAAGATCAAATTTCTATCCAAAGTATACAAATAAAAAAAATTTAGGCAAATTATAATTTGAAGGAAAATATAATTTTGATACAAAATAAAAATTATAAATAAGTATTTACATTATAATTTTCTTTGCTTATTTACTTTATCATTATATAAATATAATTTTCCTAGGCTGCTGGATAAAATTCAATCGATTTTTTTTAAAATTTCAAAAATAAAAAAAATATCTAGAAAATTAATTAGAACTTTTTTTATTTAAAAGCATTTTACCAAATTTTAGAAAAAAATTCACATTGAAAGATATATTTATTTTACAATATTTTGTATCACTTAAAAAAATCAAAATTTTATTTACAAACCTTCAAAAACAGACATTTTATTGCAAGATTTTTGAAATTTAAAAAAATTCTAAGTACACTTTTAAACCATTTGCAGAAATCTAAAAAAATTTGTATTCACTTGAAACATTCTGAAATTCTCAAAAAACTTTTTGTTCTGAATCTTCAAAAAAATCGACTTAATTAACAACAAAAATTTTGACAACATTTTTAGCTTAAAATTATTTGAGAATCTTTTAAAAAGTCATAAATCTTTGGAAACGCTTAATTCTTTTTTAAATATTCTGTACAAATTTATTTTTCAAGATAAATAATTATTTTTAATATTCCCAGAAATCTTAAGAAAATTTTTTTTATTGCATTAAAAATACTTCAAAATTGTATTTCGAAATCTTCAAACATTTACGTCTTATATTAAACTTTTTTAAATCATTGCAAGTATTAAATTATTTATATTTTTTGTTTATAAATTTAAAATAAATTAAAAAAAGATTTGAATTTCTTCTAAATTCTTTTTTAAATTCTGCAAAATTATAAAAAAAAATGTTCCTAAAATTATCAATTTTCCTCTTTGACAATTTTGGAAATCTTTAAAAATATTTTAAGTTTAAAATTATTTTGGTATCTTTTAAAAAATTCAAAAGTATTTGGTAATGTTCGAAAATCTTGTTAAATATTGATATTGAAATATTTTGGATATGCATATTTTCAAATTTTAAATAATTAACGAAATTTTTTTAAAATCTTTTTTAATGTGTTCTTAAAATTAATTTATTAAAATAAAAAGTCAAATAAAATTGTCCCTGAAACTTTAAGAGGAAGAAAAATTTGAGTCAGCTGCAAGATACGTAGAATTATTAAAAGTTTCGAAAATAAATAAAGTTTTAAACTGACTCGAATTATTATTTTTATTTTTTTTTTAATTTTTTAAAATTAAAAAAATTGCCTTTAAATCTTCAAATCTTTTTTCGATATTTTTCGGAATATTTTGAAATATTTTAAAAACTTTTAAAATTTTCTTTAAAAACTAATTTATAAAATAAAAACAAAGTTTTGCCAGGAATCTCAAAAAAAGTTTTTTTTTCAAGAAAACTTTTTAATTTCTTGAAAAGCCTCGCAATTTTTCTCAAATCTTCAAAAAAATTTATTTTGTCAACTTTCGCCTTTTATAAGTTTTAAATTAATTTTTAATCTTTTCAAATCTTCTATATATTTCTTAAGCTTACTGTCATTTTTTAAATAAAAATTGAAATAATTTTTTATATTATCATGAGGCTTTTCAAAATCCTTAAAAAACTTAAAATACAATTATTTCTTAATATTCAAAAACGTCCTTTTTTTATAAGTTAATTTTTTCAAGTCTTAAATTAATCTTTAATCTATTTAAAACTTTTAAATGTCTCTTAAAGTTGATCGAATGTTTTTAAAAACTTTGTAATCCATATTCTTTTTCTAAATTTTAGGGAATATTTAAAAATGTTTTGAAATTTTTGCCAACTTTCTCTTCGAATTTATTTTAAAAAATAAATAATCAGTTTAAATTTTCCCAGGAATTTTAAGATTTTTTTTTTATTCTCTTGAAATATTTTGAAATTCGTAAAAAGCCTGTTTTTTTAAATCTTCAAATATCTATAAAATACATTGTTTATATAAAAGCGCGGGGCACCTTCCTTTCAATGATAATTTTGATCATTTTGGCCTCGGAACGGCCGCAGTGCGCGAGTACTCAGTTGAATATATTGCTCAAGATTATGAATTATTATTATTTTACATTATTATTTACATTATATCATTTTATATTATTTATATATTATGTAAATGAACTGCTTTTAAAGAACAAAAAATATGATCCAAATAGAATTATTATAATAATATATAATAATATAATAGATATAAAAAAGAAGTTTCGTCTAATGCAATTGCTGCTATTGCTCGGCCCTAGCCTGCAGTCATCTTTAAAGCTGACGTCACATCTTAAAATACCCAATTTGATTTATTACGGAAGGGCCGCAGTGCGCAAGTACTCATTTGAGTATATTGCGCAAGATTACGCATTATAATTATTTTACATTTTTAATTACATTAAATCATTTTATATTATTTAAACATTATTTTTTTGGAAATAAAAGAGATTTAATTAAATAATAAAAAATCTCTCATTTTTTATGACTTGTTTATTATCTAAATGAACTACTTTTAAAGAACAAATGATATGATCCAAATACAATTTTTTCCTACGTTTTTAATAAAAATAAAGTTTCGTCTAATGCAATTGGTGCTATTGCGCGGCCCAAGCCTGCAGACATCTTCAAATCTGACCTTAAATCTTAAAATACCTAATTTGATTTATTACGGAAGGGCCGTAGTGCGTGAGTACACATTCGAGTTTATTGCGCAAGATTATGCATTACAACTAAAAACTGTTCAGATGGCCCTAACTGTTTCCCTTATCTAAAGCTCGTCTCTTATCACTCCTTGCGATTAATTCTACTAAATTAGCCCATAATCAGAGGCATTTTTAATTGAAGAGATAACATTTTCAGGGATTGAGAAAAGAACGAAAAATCGTGTGAACACGTACGTCTTTTTATCTGACACGCGCTTCTTTAGGACTTAAGCTAATAAATAATAATGTAATAAAAAAAGAACTACTGTCAAACCAGTAGATTATCGTCTTAATTTTTTTTCTCTTATTATCTGTCTGATAAAAAGAGACGCGTGTGGACCTTTATCGACTTGCAACGATCATACTCGCACGTCCGCCTTTGTCTCTTTTACGTCATTAAATTGACTCTTTTATCATTTTTCTTTGTCGTCTAAGAATACGTCACTTATTAATTAAAGAGGAGAACAATTAATAAATAATTCTATCTTCCATGAGGGGTCATTATCACTAACGGCAATTCTGTGTCAACTTCGTTCAATTAAACTTACAATTTTCTATTTTTAGAAATTTGGGCTATTAATCCTGCCCCCCCCCCCCCCCCCCCCTCCCCCCACCTTCGCCCCCCTATATCGCCCTTGGCCCAACCCCCCTGCATAGCGTCTGCACATGTC
>JAAAKG020136228.1:0-13270 GCA_010014905.2 Druon quercuslanigerum
CACGAAAATTCACAAGAGTGCGTAGCATTGCACAAGAATACATGGGATTGTATAATAGTGCGTGGAATTGCACAAGGTTGCGTGGGAATGAAAAATAGTGCATGGGATTGCACAAGAGTGCGTGGGAATGCAAAATAGTGCGTGGGCTTGCAAATGGATGCTTGGGATTTCAAAATAGTGCGTGGGATTGCCAAATAGTGCACGAAAATTCACAAGAGTGCGTAGCATTGCACAAGAATACATGGGATTGTATAATAGTGCGTGGAATTGCACAAGGATGCGTGGTAATGAAAAATAGTGCATGGGATGGCACAAGAGTGCGTGGGAATGCAAAATAGTGCGTGGGCTTGCAAATGGATGCTTGGGATTTCAAAACAGTGCGTGGAATTGCTAAATAGTGCACGAAAAATCTCCAACGAGTGCGTAGCATTGCACAAGAATACGTGGGATTGTATGATAGTGCGCGAAACTGCACAAGGATGGGTGGGAATGTAAAATAGTGCATGAATGAGTGGGATTTCAAAATAGTGCGCTGAATTATAAAATAGTGAATGGAAGAGCACAAGAGTGCGTGGGATTTCAAAATAATGCGTTCAATTACAAAATAGTGAATGGAAGAGCACAAGAGTGCGTGGGATTGCAAATTAATGCGCTAGATTGCAATATTGTGCGTGGGATTTAAAAACAGTGCATTGAATATCACAAGAGTGCGTGGGATCACAAAATAGTGCGTGGGATTGCAGAGAGAGTACACCAGATTGCAGAAGTAATTAACCTTTTAAGGACCGAACCTTGATCCCGTTAAAAAAAATTGTGAAAAAATTCAGAAATGGTAGTTTTCTGATCGATTTTTGCGGAAAAAAAAATTTCCTCCATATTTTTCTCGCTTTCTATTGAGTATGCAATAGCTGAAAACCTCACGAGATGCGGAACACTCCACTTTGATCTAATGCACGCATTGATTTTGTGGAATCGTAAGCCCGATATCCAAAAATGAGAAAAATCGAAAATAGGGAATGTTGCTCAGCTGCAAAATTAAAATAGTGGCCGTTAAAAGGTTAACTCCTCGGTTCTTTGTTATGTTGAAAACAAGAGATATTATTTCAAAAAGTTGATTCTTTTAACACACGCTTCGTATGTACAGATTCTATACAATCGTTCCGCAGTACACTTATTAGTCTTTCATTTTACATAATAATCAATCATAATCATAATCATAATAATAATAATACCTTTATTATCTAAAGTCCCTCTTTAAATGCAGGCTTCAATTGTTTTACTTCACCGAATCATCAAGAGTTAGTATCATGAATCTTGATTAAGACTCCCAGTGCGCTCACAACAATTGTAATGTTCGCGTTGGGCAGTTTTAGGTAAGAATTAGTTGCATGATTGTTTCAGTGTAGATTTGATCGTTTCTGGGCTACGGCTGGTTAACTTCGCGGAATGCAGAACAACTAAATACGATGAAAAATTCGTTTGGGTCGGTCGGTCGGTCGTTCCGTCATTCGGTCGGTCAACTGCCCGAGTAAACACATACACTCTCATGCTTTGTTCTTCCTTATATCATGCTGCGGAACGCAGGATTGTAGCGGCAAATTCCGGGTCCGTATTCTTGGTAGGCTTGCTTCGTGTGACAAACTTGGTAAAATTCTGGATCGCTAGCTAAGAGTGCACCGCCATACCAGACAGCGCAGCGCTGTTTGTTGTGAGACAAGACACGGACATCTATTGGCTTTGGCTGAAGCAAAAAAGAAGGTAGGTTTCATTCAAAAAAAAAAAAAGGCACAATTAAAGTTCATGTAGTTTAGAAAACGTAGAGAATATAATAGTATTGTACCGTAATGTGGCCGCCACTAAGTTTTTGACTCAGCTGTAATCGAGCATCGACTGTTCTCTTTATATCACGCTGCAGTCGTCTTCCAAAATCTTTAAACATCGTCGATCCACCCGATAAAACTATATTATTATACAAAGGCCTCCTAACATCTATCGGACAATTTTGAATCACATCGTCGATGATTTCATTGAGCGGTGTTGTAAAATCTGGGTTTGAAAACTGAAAACAGAATATTAAGTACAATAGACACAAGATTTTAGACTTTTTCAAATGTACTTTTCGGGGCTAAGGAGGAAAAGTGGCAAGATGTGCTACGCTAAGCCGATAGATATGCGTCGCTAAGTCGCTAGATATGTATCGCTAAGTCGACTAGGGCTTTACAGATTAATGCAGTTACAGAGGATGCAATGGGCCTCAGTTTTAGATATATCGAAGTTTAAGTATTAGCGCTCGAGCGCTGCACAGTAGAATCGGCGACGCGCATCTCGCGACCACTCCTTGTGAGTAAATTTTTAACAAAGAACTCAAAGAGTACAATCAATTTATACTTTGGAATTTAGAAACTATTCAATTATTAAAGTTAAAATTACATTAGTCATTCCTATCATATCGAAAAATATCGTTATATATTGAGAAAGTTTACGAATTTTACGTAAACGTCCCTGCAACGGTAGAGTTCAATAATAACTCTGTAAGTTTCAAAATTACTTTCATATTTCAGTAGCCCATATTTCAGTACACTTTCCCATATTTCATTTTTTTTCTCTTTTTAAAGAATATATGAGTTTTTCTTTTGTTTTCAAGAAAAATTCCCCTTTTTCTCAATGTTTCGTTTCAATTTTTGTTTTGGTTAAACACTCTACTATGAGTGAAAATGCAACTATATTGTTAAGCTCATCTTTTTGATCAAAAATTTATCTTTTTGGTGGAAAATTTAATTATTTTCTTAAAAATTCGTATCTTTTTTGGTTGAAAATTAACTTTTTCGTTTAAAAATCATGTATTCTACTGATTATTTATATATTTTCATTAATTATAATTATCATATCATCATCAAAATATCATAAATTACACTTCTAGTTGATAATTAATCTTTAGAGTGGAAAATTTGACCAATTTTTTAGAACTGAAATTATAACTATTTCAACATTGGTTATAATTTATATTTTTATTGAAAATTGATGTTGTTTGCTTGAAAATTCATGTATTTTATTAAGGATTCAACTATTTTTCTGAAAAGTCGTATTTTTGGTTGAATTCAACGTTTTTTAAAAATTTAATTTCAAATTAAAATAGTTTTGTCGTTAAAATATAAAGTATTAAAGATTTTGTTGAAAATTCATCTTTTTGGATTGAAAATTGAACTGCTTTGAAGAAAATTCGTCTTTTTGACTTGAAAATTCAACGATTTAGTAGAAAATTAAAGTATATAGTTGAAAATTAAACTTTTCGTTAAAAAAGTTGTATTAGTTGTTGAAAATTCAATTTTTTTTTAGAAAATACGTATTTTTTGTTTGAAAATTTATATCTTCGTAAATACCATATTTTTTTGGTAAAAAATGTTATTATTTGGTTTAAAATTCCACTATTTTCATAGAAAATTCAAATATTTAGTTAAAAATTAAACCATTTATTTATACCATTACCTACTTTTTAGAAAATTGACTTTTTTCTTGAAAATTCATAGTGTCGGCTTAAAAATCAGATATTTTGTGAAAAATACATATATTTTCTGTCTTTTTTTAATTCAATTAACAGGAATAAAATTCAATTTCTGTTTGAAAATTAAATTCTAAATTCAAGTATTTTGTTGAAAATTCGTCGTAGAAAATTAATATTTTTTTTTAATTTATCTTGTTGGTATAGATTCAACTATTTTATTACAAATTCGTATTTTTTGGTTGAATTTAACTGGCAGAGAGTTCGTCTTTTTTTTTTTAAATTAATTTTTTTAACTGTAGACTATATGGTTATATTTTTTAGAAGAAAATTAATCTTCTTTTTTCAAGATTCATCTTATTGACTGTGGATTCAACTGAAAGTGTAACTACTCCATTTTTTGTTAAAAGCTTATATTTTTCAATTGAAAATTCATATCTCTATTAAAAATTACAATATTGGTGAAAATTTAACACTATTTTCTTGAGTCCTTTTTTTTCCATTTCTTTCTTTTCTTTAATGTATTTTTAATTTAAGTTTTTTTTTCAAATTTAATTAAATTTCTTTGAGAACTGAAATACACTTGGTTGAAAATTCTACTATTTTGTTTAAAATTTAATTATTTTGTTGAAAATTCAATTTTTTTTTTAAATCAACTTTGCGGTCGAAAATTCTACTTATTATAATCGCAAAAAAAACAGATAATAAACCCTAAGTACACATAATAAGAATCATTAAGACTTAATCAGGGATAATATCAAAGATGAAGGAGTATTAAAATGTTTTTGTTTTTTTTTTTGTTACCTCGGGATGGAAGAAAATTTCTGGTCCGAGAAACCTTTCATAGCCGACATCCACGGTGAAAGGTTGCTTCGTGATATTGTTGACGCCCTCGAACTTCTTGAATTTAGTAGGATCGGTATCGAATTTTGCAAACTCTTTCGCAATGTCGGGACAAATATAAGAGTACTTTTCCTTAATTGTCTTGGCCGTCTCCAGCGACTGTTCGGGCGGAATGCCTACTTCACGTTCCCTCAAAAGACTCTGAATGAAATACGTAATGTCTCTGCCCGCGATTGGTATGTGCTTTATACAACTTCCTATAACGAAACCTTCCGCCTGTCAAGACAAATATTTACGGATAATTATCTCATATCAATTATTTTAACGCTGCACTCGAGTTGCGCCCCCTCTCCGCCTTGCCTTTCACAAAACTTTCCCTTCATTCCAGGCTCCAGGCTTAGAACTGGCAGTATTTTTTACTTATCTACTTCTACTTCATTCCAGTCAGTCATTCCAATTTTTTAATTTTTTCCTCAAAATCTAACCCAGCTCACTTTATTGAATAAATACTAGAATTAAATTATTGTCAAACACTAAGCAGTACTCCTTTTTTTATATTCAAGTAAGCGTGCACAGAGAAAAACTGTTTATTTTAATCATTTTCTCGTAAAATGACATTTTAAAATGGTAACGTCAATTATTTAATACTGGTATTTATTGATTAAAATGATCCAATTGAATTTACAGGTTAGAACTTAATTGCACTGCATGAATTTCAATGCATAAAACACGAGTGGCGTCCTACAGGAATTCGGCCATTTTGAAATGACGTCAAAAGTGGAAATGCTCGATATTCTAACATGGCGTCACATTCGGTCGGTCGGTAACATAGGATTTTGACTAAAATTAATTTTTGCAGACGAAAGTAAATGAAAAATCAGGATATGGCTTTGCTTTTCAGACCAGGAACGCCATTTCTATAATTATTGTCAGCAATTGGGGAAGTGCAATTTGGAAAATCCAGCAAGACAAAATATAATGTGTTGTGATTGAGGTTAGGTTGCAGTGTTGTGATCGTTGGCAGTGAAAATTTTCCAATTTTGGTAATGTCTTAAAGTACTGAATAGTACAAGGAGAAAATAAAAATTATCAAAAATTTTCAATTCGCTTCCAATTCATTACAATCATTTTAAATCTTTCTAAGTATCTCAAAATTGACTAAAATGAGTTCTAATCAATAAAATCGTTCAAAATTTCTTAAACTCTTTGAAATCTCTTGAAAATCCTTAAAATCTTTGAATGTTTTCAAATACCTTGATATATTTTTACCTCACTTTCCAATTAATCGCTTAACATTCTTTAAAGTCACTCACATTTAGACGAATTTTTTTTTTAATCCTTTAAAAGGTAACTTTAAAATCTGGCGAAGTCCCCATAATAATTCCTTAAAATCACTTCAATTTTTTAGAAATTCTGTAAGATTTTTTGATAATCCTTAAACTCCTCCGATTCTTTTTTGAAATCCTTTCAAATTATTCACAATTATTTCAAATCTTTCCAACTTTCTCTAAATCATTCAAATCTTTTTAAATAACGTTCCAAAAACTTGCTTTACATTCTTTAAAATCACTAAAACTGTCTTAAAATCGTATAAAATAACTTGCAAATCCGTAAATCTTTTTGATTTAGTTTTAAATCATTTAAAAAGATTCCTTAAGATAACTAGTATTATTAGAAATCCTGTAAAATTTCTTGGAAATTGTTAAAGTCCTCACAGTTTTTTTAACTCCCTTAAACTTCTTTGAAATCATTAAAAATATTGTAAAATTAATTGCAATTATTTTAAATCCTTTAAATTCTTTTAGGCTTTTTCAAAAATCAATTGAAAATCCTTAAAATCTTTAATTTTTTATAAATCCCTTGAAGTCTCTTCAAATTCATTCAAATCTTTTTGAATAACTTTTCAGTTTTTTGGATTCGCGACTCTTGCGGGACAGCGTTTAAATACAAGTTTTACAAATGGTATTATTTCTAATTAAAAGTGTTCCAAACTGTACACTTTTAAATTAAATTTTGAAAATTGGACAACTTTATCAGAAAAGAATTGAAATGGTGTAATTTCTAATTTAAAGCTTATAAAATGAAACAATTTTATTTTAAATGTAGAAATCGCTTATTTCAATGATTTAAGATTTTAAGAAAATTTCAAAAATTGGACAAGTTAAAAATAATAAAAATGAAATAATTTCAAATTAGAATTTTGAAAATTCGCAACCACTTTCTTCTAAAGATTATCCTTTTAGTTATAAATTTTATTGGGTTGAAAATTTCATAATTTTCTTAAAAAGACATCAATTTTGTTTATAAATTGTTTACAATTCTTATTTTAGCGATAAAAAGTGAACTGGAATCTTCTTTGGATAAAAATTGAACTATTCTTAAAGCTTTTTTTGTTTAATTCATCTGTTTTAGGAGAAATTTTTTTTAATGAAAATGCAACGTAGAAAATTCAACAATTTTGTTAAACAGTCACAATTTTTGTTTAATTAAGAATTCACCTGCTTCAAGAAAAATGTCATCTTTTTGGATAAAAATGCAACTGTTTGTTTGCAAATTAACTTATTTTGTTACAAATTCATAGTTTTTGGTTGAAAATTTAACTATTTCGTAGAAAACTTACTTTTTATCATTTATATTTTAGTGTTAAAAATGAACTGAAATATTTTCTGGATGAAAGTTACGCTTAGGCAAAAAATTTGTTGTTTTTAATTATGAATTTATCTGTTCTGTACAAAAAAATTAATCTTTCTTGGATAAAAATGCAATTATTTGGTAGAAAATGCAACTATTTTGTTAAAAATGCATCCTTTTTGGTTTGAAAAAGTCATATTTTTGGAATGAAAATTCATTTTTTTCGTAGAAACTTATTTTGTTCGTAAAAAATTATTTCTTGCTTAAAAATTCATATTTTTATCGTGAAAACACGACTAAAATCTTCGTCAATAGAAAATTCAAATAGTTTTTTGAAAAATTATCTTTTTGATTAAAAACTTAATCTGTTTTAAAAGAAATTCCATTTTTTAAGTGAAAATACAACTTTTTAGTTAAAAATCACTATTCTTTGCTTGAGTATCAACTAACTTGTTTAAAGAATTTAATGGAATCACTTTGTTAAGAAATAATTTCTTTGTTAGAGATTTATATTTTTAGTTCAAACTTTATCTCTTTGTTTGTAAGTTAAATTATTTTGTTGAAAAATAATCTTTTTTAATTAAAAAATCAACTACTTGAGTAAAAAGTAAACTACATCATTAAATATATTTTTTTATTGGAGGCTTATGTATTTAGTTAAAAATTAAATTCTTATTGGAAACAATTTTTTTTTATTTTAAATTTATTTTTTAACAAAAAATGTACATCTTCCATTTTTTAAAGAATGATCTTTTTTAGTTGAAAATGCGCCTTTTTCGGTAAGAAAATAACTTTTTACTGAAAAGTAATATTTTTGGTTTAAAAATTCAATTTTTGCAGAGAAAATTGGTCTTCAGGCTTAAAGGTTCAATAATTTAGATCAATTTTTATGTATTTTTTGAGCAAAAAATCCTTATTTGTTGGAAATGCGCCTTTTTGGTTTTAAAAATTATTTTTTATTTTGTATAAATTTCATTATTTTTTATTGAAATATAAACTATAACACTTTTTTGCTGAAAATTCAAATATTTTGCTAAAAGTTTATAAAATATTCTATATTAAAAGTATTACAAGATTAAAATGCTGATATTTAAATATTAATGATTTGAAATGTAAAATCAGTTAATGATAAATCAGGGAATTTTGAAAATTTTCATGGTTTCGCATTTTTCCGCAAGAGGCGCAACGAGCGATGCAAACTACCTAAGTCCGCATTCACGCGTCCAAGTTTTCCGAAAGTGGTAAAACGATTGAATGTACAATAAAATTGTTTTCAACAAAAAATACTTCTAACACTAATTTTTTTTATCAAAAAATAGACTTATAAAGTGAATAGTACAATATATATTTGATTTTCATACCTCAAAAACAAAGAATTGATTTTAAATGTAAAGAAAGAAATACCTTTTTATTATAAATATGAATTTCACTCATTTTTAATATATTTATGCCCTTTACAGTTACTGCTTGCTGCAAACAATTATAAGCAAAAAAAAAAATATATTTTGAAACAAGCACGCCAAAGGTGACCCCAATCAAGTTGTTGACGCGACGCATGCGCAGTACGAAAAAATCCCAAAATGGGTGCACTGTTTCCAGTGCCTTGTAGCCATCCGATTAAACTTCCAGCGAAACTTTCGAAGTGGAACAAACTATAAAATTCTGATTTAGAAGATTTAAGAATAACTTTCAATTTTGAATGATAAGCTTCACAACCATTTGTTTTGTTACTGTTGGAGAAAGTTTAGCCCAGATTTCAGTTGGAAAATATGAACCACTCGTAATATCAATTTTAAAAACATAATCACAAATGTTTTGATTTTCATCGAAACAAGAACGTACAGTCAAACCTGGATTTAATATCAACTTTGGGAGTGAGCATGGCATTAAATCCAGTCTCTCGGAACTATTTTGTCTCTCTCTCTCTCTCTCTGTTTCGTGACGCTTGCGTGAGCACGACAGTATCCTCCCTCCCGCAGCGCCTCTCATCAATCCCCACCGCGCGGCCTCCATTCTCGGAAACATTAAATGGAGGATCACTAAATCCAGGTTTGACTCTATTTCTGACTTTTCGTCCTTATATTCATTACTTAATCCGAACTCTGGAACTATTTTCCTCCGCTAATAAGACACTGCCGATTATCGTACTTTTCAGTATATAATTACGAGGGTCATTCAACAAGTACTTAGCCTCACCGCCTGATGGCGCTGCTATTTGTTAGCCTTTGGAAGCGAGCGTGTCGGTCAGTTTTACAAAAATGGCAAAAGAGCAATATCGTGGCTCATCAAAAACCGATGTGCGGCCACGAAAAAACTTGTGGAAGCATTTCTTGACGGTCGCAATCGAAGGAGAAGAGTCACCGTACACAGAATCCAAGCGATCTTTCATTTCGCTGCGCGATTTCCCTTCCAAAAACAAGAATTGAGTCACCGAACGATATTGCTCTTTTTCAATTTTTGTAAAACTGACCGACACGCTCGCTTCCAAAGGCTATCAAAACGAAGCTAATGGAGGGAATTGACTGAAACTTTGACAGCAGGCTACTAAAAGAATGTGCTACACGATGGTAAAACTCTTTCGTAATAGCAGCACTATCGGGCGGTGAGGCTAAGTACTTGTTGAATGATCCTCGTAGGTACGCTCATTGAGAAAAAACTCCTCCTCCAGTCCCGCCCAGAATTGATTGTAGATCGCAACTCGAGTGCGGCCGATTTTAAATGTGAGAATATTAATATTAATGCTATTAGATTTGAAAGAGTGATTTAATTACCACAGGAATAACGTGCGTAACGCCATCTCCACTGTCGACGACAATACCTGTTAGACTTCTGTCCAATGGATTTTTCGCTGTCCAGGAAGCAGCCAAGGCAAGCACTGCTTGCACAGCAATATAAAGTCCTGATACGTTGAACGATTCGAACATAATTTCGGCAGTGTATTCTCGATTCTCGGGAGTATTGAGAGGAGGCTCCGTCAGCAGGAAATAATGATCTTCGGGTTCAGCCCTCAGGTATTTGAAGATGCATTGCTGAAGGAACCGCTCCATCAAGTCCCAGTCCTCAACAAGGCCATGCCTCACTGGATACTGAAATTTTGTTTAAATAATTCATTGCTTCGAGAACTCTCCCGAATAAAATTGAACTAAAAAATCAACTAAAATTCTCACTTTCACAGCATATCCTGTAGCTTCAAAAGCTTCATCGCCGATGTAAAAGTCAAGATCATCGACTCCTTTTGTGACACGCCTTGCACTATTGTCTCCCACTTTTGCAGATTCTTTGATAGCTATCGCAGATGGTATCACTAGTTGAGGCTCTTTATTACTCGCAAAGCCTAACTTTGTATACCTGTCGTGGAATTATAATCAAAAGTCATTATTTTATCATTTCTAGCACTGCCAAGTTTGCCAAATTTATCAGTCTCGTCATTAGGTACATTATTTTAAGATTGCTACAGAACCTAGAACTGAAAAATTTCTTCAATTTCGAAAAACAAGCACAATTATTTTTTAAATTTCAATAAATATTTACTACTTTTATCTTTCTGTTTACTTTACAATTTCAGATAGATCGAAAAATTGGAATTTTCCAAAATTCTCTGGCTAATTTCAAGGGAGAGTCTCTACAGTATTTTGCTAAATTTTTCAGATATTTTTAGCATATTTCTTTCCCAGATTCTACCCTGGGTTCGAACTTTGTGCAAAGAAATTGCCAAAATTCAAATAATGACTGTTTTTACTAAATAATTTTTAAAAAATGACCCTAAGGCAGAACTTAGAACCAAAATTATAAAAATATCATAACAGTAAGTTACTGTGGAGAATTTCCTTTAAACTGAGCCCGATTTTTTAAAATGTTAATTTATTTTCAGAGTTATTTCATTCATTATTATTATAAAAATTAAGGCGCTTTAGCAACAGGTCAATGCCTTTAAATTAATTTAACTTCAACTTTTGTACGGCATTTTTTTTTAAGTCCGGGAAATTTGTTAAAAGGTGATCTGAAAACCCTGGAATTTAAAAATTCGACTTCAGTAACAACCCTACATTTGAAAAAATTTCCAAAAATAACAAATTTTCGGCCCACTTCTTAACCTTAAGGCTCTTAAAAAGACTCAGGTTTTCGCAAGAACCATAATACGTATAAAAAATGCATTTTTTAATATAATATTTTAACCACGTGATCTAAAGACAATTATACTGGAGGGAACATAACAATTTTTTCTAAAAATTTTCTTGCTCTTTTTTTAAATTGAAAATTGTGTTTTTTGCGCCTGCAAAATGCAACGCGTTAGCTAACAGTGTATGCCAAATCGCTTATGGTAACATATAATATAATAATACAATTTGATAGAAAATTTAATTGTTTTGTTAAAAATTTATTTTTTGGGTAGAAGTCATATTTTTTAATGAAAATTCATCTTTCGAGGTTAGAGATGACACTTTTTGTTAAAAATTCGAATGTATTATAAAAAAATTCGTCTATTTGTTTGGAAAATTCGAATATTTATTAACAAAATTTAATATTTTTTTTGAAGTTCGCCTCTTTGGCTTGAAACTTAAAATGTTTAGTTGAAAATGCACTATTTTGTTAAAAATTGTTTTTTTTACACCTAAAATTCAACTGTTTTGTATCAAATTTATTCTTCTTATAAAAAAAACTCCTCCTTGTGAATTAAAATTCATCTTTTGTTAAAAAAAAAACTCATATTTTTGGTTAAAAATGGTTTAAACTGATTAAAAATTGAATTAATTTGTTGAAAATTCGTCTTTTTGGCTTGAAAATTCAATAGTTTGTTTGCAATTTGTCTTCTATTTTAACTAACAAATTTTTAATTGATTAGAAGCTAAATATTTTGTTAAACATTCATTTTTTGCTTTTAAAATTCATCACTTTCTGTAGAAATTTAATTTTTTTTAGTCACAAATTCAACTGCCCAGTTCAAATTTAATCTGTTTAGATTTAAAATGGACTGTTTTGTTAAAATTGCACATTTTTTAGTTTAAAATTCAACCGATTTGCAGAGAAATTGTATTTTCGGATCGGAAATTCAACAATTTGATGGAAAATATAACTATTTGGTTGAAAATTTATGTATTTGGTTGAAAATTCATCATTTTTAGGTAAACCAGCTGTTTTTCATTTCAAATTAACATATTTTTTTAAAATCAAATGGTTAAAGATTCGTAGTGTTAGTTGAAAATTCCTTTTTTTTTGCTGAGAATTTATTTTCTTAGCTGAAAATTTAATAATTTTTTTGGAGATTCAACTGATGTGTTGTAAATAACTTTTTTCTCGAAAATGCATATTTTTGAGTTGAAAATTGAATTGTTTTATAGAAAATTCGGTCTAAAAACAATTTAATAGAAAATTCATCTTTGTTTTGTTATTCCATTTGTTTTTTATTTTAAATTAAAAACTTTCTGACGAAATATCAACTGTAACATTTTTTCTTGGAAATTCATCTAATTAGGTTAAGATTCATAAGGTTAGTTGAACATTCTTTCATCGTTTGCTAAAATTAATTTTCGTAACTGAAGATTTTAAATTTTTGTTGAAAATTCAATTAATTGCTTCTGTAATTTAATTTCTGCTTGAAAATTCAATTACTCGGTTGAAATACTTTGTTAATAAAAAAAAAGAAACACAGTAAGATTTTATGAATCATCCACAGCCAACCTTTCGCATTTGCGGACAATTCTGTTAGAAAATAGTGTGTCACTGTGAAAATATTTCAACATAATTGAAAAAAGAGGGAAGATGATATTTTTATAGGATATGATTAATAATAAATGCTGTTTACAGACTGACAGTTTAATCGGTTAATCAAACCGGATGACGGGCGGGACTCGTCACTGACAAGAGTGACAAGAGTTCTGGTTTCAGGGTTAATCACTTTGTGTGGACTAACCATGCGAGCGATGGCATGAAATGATGGAAGGAATTGAATTCACTTACCCTGTGCCTACATCTATTACACACGCAGGTAAGTGTCCGAGCGGCATGATGTTTTATTTAGTGGATAGTTCGTTTTAACTTGTTCTTATATAGTTCACGATGACGTTCGTTGTCACCGAACCGCAAATACACGAACCCCACGAAACCCACGAAACCCAGCCTTAAGACCACGAAGTCATAGTAAATAAGACATTCTAAACTGTGTTAAAAACATAGATTCGGCGCACCCAGCCCTATCCGACTCTTTCCAAGATGGCCGGTTCTTATTGCTCGGAGTTTCTATCTTACAATTTTGGCCGCACGGCGGCGCTTCCCGCATGTGGCCCTACAATAACATGT
>JAAAKG020136229.1:0-13269 GCA_010014905.2 Druon quercuslanigerum
CAAGAAATTATTAATTTTATTTTTCTTATAATTTAATTATTTTATTAATATTACAAAAATTATTATACCTAGAAATTTAAAAAAAAAACATTTATAATAAATTCGTGAAACTGTATACATATTCCAATAAATTGTTTTCCAAAATGCAAAAGATTTGAATTGCTCCGTACTATAAAAAATTATACCGGGAAAAAACGTGGGATCCTTAAAAAACCTGGAATTGTCATGAAATTTTTTTCCAGGACTTCAGTAGACACTTTACTCTGTATATATTAGATAAAAAAAGGTTACAATTTGAATAAAAGTTTTGATAATTTTTTGATAATTCGCATTTTCGATTCTTCAAATTCAAATTGGTAAAATACGTATCGTCATATTTTAGTGGAAAATGATTCTGTAACAAGATTAGAATTTTAAAATTATATTTTTCTGAAAAAAGATCATTTCTCAATTTATTTTCCATCTAGTCAAAAATGACGTTAAGTATTTTCTGTTAACTTGATCGATAGTAACTACCTCTTATGATAATACAGATTCCTTTAAGGTCAGAATCTTAGTATTTAAATATTAATGTTCAGAGATAAATCAGAGAAAAGTCCCGGAATTTTGAAACTTAAGTTTTCCGGCCACCCTGAAAATGACTAGGAATTTGTCCCTGAATTAATTAACCACCCTCAAATTGAGACAGTTTCTAAAAAAAGATTCTTTCAGGCCAAAACTGAAAGCGATAGCTTCTTCTGCATCGAATACATGGGGATTGTTTCTACTAGTCTTGCTTCTCGGGTACGCTCTAGTCGAAGTACCGCGGGGTTTGTGGAATGCTAGTAAACCCGGATACACCCTCCATTATAGCTACTTCAAAGCTGCTAAAGTCAGCATGGAGAAATGCGAAGCCGAGGAAACTGTAGACGATATTCTCGAGGTAGCGAATTATGGAAAGAGATGGTGATGGGATTCTATTTTCCGCGTTTAATTAAAATAATTAATTTAATTATGATCCTTTATTTTCATTCCAACTAAAGATATCTCTTATTTTTTTAATAATTGTACTTCCGTGTTCAAGTCTCTGCAAGCTGCGTCGGTGGCGATTAATCCTGGACATCCATTTCACCGCAATTTAGAAACGATATTTCAGAAAGTACCGGCGGAGCTGAAGGATCGAATGAACAGGAGACAGTTGCCTGCAGATACTCCGCTTGATGTACCATCGGAAAAAGCTTTGATTCGTTTGCATGGACAGGTTGGCTCTCGACATTTAAATTAATTGGGTGGCCGCAAATAAAAAAATATATATAAAGTCAGGGATTTAAAAAAAAAAAACTACAAATTTTAGGAAATTACTGTAAGAAGCACTTTAAGTAAGTTGCAAAAATACTCTGGTCTGCCGAACAGTCAATTTTAATCCACTTTTTCCTGAAATCACTTTTTATTCAGTTTTTAAAATAAAAAAATGAATCTAATCACTTCAATAAATTAACCCATAGGTAACCAGTAATGAATCCTGATTTATACATATCTCTGCATTTTCTTCAATTATTTAAAAAGATTTGAGGATATTTTAAGTCATTTGAAGACATTTTTAACAGATTTCAAAATTTGAAGAAATTCCAAAGGGTTCAAGAAATTTTAGATTACATTGTAAAGTTGCAAGAAATTTTCAACAGTTTTCCAAAGTCACTTTTTTAAATAACAATATCACTTTAGTCACTTTTCTTTTGATAAATGAATTCGTGGCCTAACCACTATTAAATTAAGGTCTATTATTATTTCTGAACTTTTGAATTATGAAATATTTTAGACTATTAGAAATTCAAAGATATTTTTTATTGATTTCAATAATTTTAAGAGATTTCAAGAAATTTAAAAGAATTTAGGGTACAATTTGCAGGTATTCCAAAGGATTATATATAAGTGTTTTTTAAAGTAATCCAAGGTATTTTCAAGATAATTAAAAATATTTTTAATATTTCAGGGTATTTTTAAAAGTTGCAACGAATTTCCAAAAGCTTTTTAAAATGTTTAAGGGATCTCAAGGATTTCAAATATTTTAGGCTAATTAGGGTGGCGACTTTGTAGGGAAACCAAGAATTTCAATTAACGGAAATTTAAGTATAAAACCGGAAACTTACTTCTGATCGTAGCAAACTCCAAGTTTTCATTATTTTAATCATTTTGATCAATTTAGAAAAGTAAAGAAATATAATTTCCCTGTTCCAAGTCGAAATTTATCACAATTTAAATGTTGCTTCTTTCAAACTTTAGAAAAAGAAAATTTTAGACTTTTATTTAAATATTATATATTTAAATTTTACTTGCAGTTAAAAGATAAACTCTTTTGGAAGATTCATCTTTTTTTTTAATGTAAATACTTTTTTGAATATCAACAGTTCAACTAAAAATTTAACTGTTCCAGTAAAAAATTTACCTATTTTTCTCAAAATCCAATTTTTTTTATTAAGAATTAAATTTTTTACGGAACATGCAACTATTCTTTTTTAATTTTATCTTTTTTGGGTGAAAATTCAACTATTTCGTTAAAAATTTATATTTTTTATTTAAAAATTAAACTATTTTTTCGAAAATTTGATGCAGTTTGTAGAAAATTCGTATTTTTTTAATAGAAAATTCATCTTTTCGGTAGGTATAAAATTGAACTATTCCAGGTGAAGATTTATCATTTTAGTTAATATTTTAGCAGATTGAAAGTTAATGTTTGCCAGAGAAAATTTAACCGTTTTACTTTTAGATGGAAATTGACCTTTACCAATTTGAAATTAATCATTTTGGATGTAAATTTAACATTTTTAATTAAAAAATCATTTATTTCGTTGAAAATTTACGTAATTTGTTTCAATAAACTTTTTTTTTTATCAAAAATCGACTTTTTTTGGTAGATAATGATTTTTTCTTCGAAAGGTAATCTCATTGTTTAATAATTCTTAGTTTTGGTTAAAAAAATAAAGTATTTTGTTGCAAATTAATTTTTTATTGAAGATTCATCATTGTAATAAAAAAATCATTTCTTTGGTTGAAAAATGAGCTATTTTATTGACATTTTTTTAATAATTCTTTTTTTAAATTGAAAATGAAAATACTATTCCAGTTGAATGTTTTATCATTGTAGTTAAAAATTCATTATATTGGTTGAACATTTATTTGTTGACTAAAAATTTAATTATTCCATTTTTGATTGAAATATGATCTTTTTTAGTTGAACATTGATTTTCTTAATTTAAACTTAATTCTTGAAGTTTTGGTTGTCAATGTATCTCTTCAGTCATTTTTTTTTAACTTCAACTATTTCAGTTGAAAATTGATTGTTTTAGTTGAAAACTCATTTTTTTAATTTAACTTTTACAGTAAAAGTGTAACTATTCCTTTTTCTGTTGAAAATTTGCCTCCTTTGATAGAAAATTTAAAATCTTTCTTTAAAATTCGTGTATTTTGTTGCAAAATTGTATATCTTGGTAGAAAATTAATCTTTTTGTTTGAAAATTAATCTTATTATTTAAAAATTTATCTTTTTGGTTAAAGACTCAAATATTCCAGTTGAAGATTCATAAATTTATCTGAAATTTCATTTGATTTTCAAATTTTTGCTCTCTTGTGTCAAAGGATGTTTAGAATGAACGTCATGATTTTAATTAAATGTTTGCGTTTTGCTATAAAAAAATAATATTTTACTTTTATTTTACCGGGAAAATGGAGAAACTTGACCAGGAATTTGACATTGTACGTCAAATCGCCACCTTGGTAGTTTAAAAGATTCCATGGCATTTTAAGAGCTTTAAAAAGTTTCAGGGAATTTAAAAAGTTGTCAAAGTATTTGAAATATTTGAGGGAATTTTGGAAGAATCTAAGGCATTTTCAAAAAATTTAAAAGATTCCAGAGGATTTTATACGACTTCACAAGAAATTAGGGATTTCATAGGATTTCAATGATTTTTAAATATCGCGATTCTTTTCCAAAGATTGAAAAGAATTTCAAATATTGTAGGATATTTTAAAAGATTAAAAAAAATGCAATTTATTTCAGTAATGTAATGGGATTTATAAGGATTTGAAATATTTTAGGGTATTTTAAAAGATTCCAAGGCATTACCAGATATTATATTCTCTTATTTAAACAATTTCGGTAAATATGGAACGATTTAATAGGGCCTAGAATTTTTTATAAATTCATTTGGAATTCACCATTAAATTTTCCTAAATTCACTTCATTCTTTAAACTTTGGAATTTTGAGTCATTTGATCAAATTCTTTTAAATTCCCTTGACTTTTTCTAAACTCATTTCATACTTACTGAATACAATGCATTTTTTTAAGTATTTTTGAATTGTTTTCAATTCAATTGAATTTTTATTTATTCATTTTGAATTTTGAGGAATTTTAATTTTTTTCCCATTTCATTTCAATTCTCTTAAATTTAATATAAATTTTTTCGATGTCTTATTAATAGAACTCTTTTATATTCAAGAGAACATTAATTATATTGTTAAGGCACATTAGTCACTTTTAGTTATAAAAAATAAATTTTTTTTCTTCCATTTACAAAAAATTCTTTGTTAAAAATGTTGCAAGATTAGAACTTTAATCTTCAAATATCAATGGTCACGGAAAATGAACAATTATTCAGGAATAAGTCAGGAAATGTTGAAAATAAAGTTTTGCGGTCACCCTGATTAATAAAATTATTTATATATCGAGAAAAATATCTATTTAAATATTATAAACAATTCTTTCTCTTTAGACGATTAAGGCACTGCAAACCTTGCAAAGAACGGACACCCAATGGGGAGTTTTGGTAGATAATATAATAGATTTAGAAGACGTGGCTAAAAACCAGGCTAGTCACGATAAAAGGTTTAAACCCACGTATCCTGTATTGAGACCTTTCCTGATTCGTCTTATTTTCAATCCTACAGTTGGTGAGCTTTAAGATTGATTCGTATCAATTACCATTGAAGAAATAATTTAATTTTTTTATAATGTGTGATAATACTTTATTTCAGAGTGGTACTGGAAATGCTTTCTGAAAAGCTACGTCCAGAAAGTAGCTGCCGTCGCTGCTGCTTGTCTTTCGTTTGCGGTCGTTTGGTCAGAAGTAACCTTTTTTAATAAGTCTCCAGTACTTTCGTTATTCGCTCAGTTTGTTAACATAGCCAAAGCGAAATACGACTACTTCACAATAGAAGTATGCATCTCTTGAAGAATTTAAATTGCAGGCCTCACATACCTTTATTTGTTTATTTATTTTTATTAATTTATAGGACCTATAAGATTGTAAGATATTTTAAAATATTTCACCAGATTTCCTAGCATTTCAATAATCTTAAAAGATTTCAAAGCTCTCCTATTTTACTACATTTTCTCAGATTTCAGGAAATATCATTATAGAATTTCACGGGATTTTATAATGTTTCAGTGCACTCCAGAAGATTTACTCGCGAGAGCTAAGGAATTTTGTAGGATTTCAAAGTATTTGAAATACTTTAGGGAATTTGAAAAGATTCCAAGGAATTTTTAGTTGATTTCAATAATTTGAACGGATTTCAAAGCAATTGGAATATTTCAGGATAACAATTTTTCTAGAATATCGAAAGCTATGGAACGATTTTACAGGAGCTATAAGGTTTTAAGATATTGTAAAAGGTTTTATAAGATTTCCTAGCATTTCAAGGATTTTATGGGATTTTACAGCGCTCAATGTATTTTGATACATTTTCCAGGATTTCAGGAAATATCATAATTGAATTTTACGGTATTTCAATAATATTTTAGAGGATTTCAAAGATTTTATTCGCGAGGAATCAGGATTTTGTAGGGTTTAAAAGATTTAAGGGATTTGACATTATTTTTTTGAAATATTTAAAGTTTTTATTTAATTGATCCTGAAGATCAATTGATGCAATGAGCAAAGGGTTTGAAATGTTTTAATGTATTTTTTTACAAATTCCTTGACATTTTCAAGAGCATTTTCAAAATATTTTATTTATTTTAGTGTATTTTAAAATATTTCTAGGAATTTTTAAGAGTTTTACAATTCCAAGTACAATTACATATATTTAAAAGATTGTAAGGCAATTTTTTTCTTTAAAATTCGTACCAATTTATCCTGACACTCTTTTTAATTCTTTAAAATTCTGCCCCTTTAAGTTACTTCAAATTCACCCTAATTTTATTGTAATCAATGATTTTTTTCCGATTTTTAATATTTTTCCAATTAATTTGAACTCTTTTTTTATTTTTTATTTAAATTGTTTTGTAGTCATTATTTACTTTTTTGGTTAGAAATTAGAAAGGTTTCAAAGACTTTAAGATATTTAAAGGTTTTTTTAAATCTCACCCTGAATTTTTTTTAAATTATTTGGAATTTTCTTAATTTTTTTAATATACTTGAGTTCTTCTAATTTTACTCAACTTTATGTACATCAATCGATTCTGTTAACCTCATCTTGAATTCTTAGGCATTTCATCAAATTCTTTTGAATGGCCTTGAATTTTTTTAACTCATTTTAAACTTACTGAATGCAATGAAGTTTTTTTATATTGTTAAATTTTTATCAATTCATTTGAATTGTTTTAATTCGCCTTGAATTTTTATGAACTTCGTTAAAAATTTTATTTTTAAAAAATTTCCCAATTGATTTTAATTCTTTTGATTTTAACTTGAATTAAGATGAAATCTTATGAATTTATCCTGAATTTGTTCCCCTTTAAGCGCGAAAAATGTACCCTACCGGCGTGATAAAAAGTACCCTTCGGTCCCTGTATTTTATCCTATAAGGATATCTGGAAAGGTCCAGAATTTTTTTTTAAATCATACAATTTTTCCAAGTCCTTGTTGAATTAACTGCCTTTGATTACAAATTAAAATCTTTTTTTGAAACATCAGTTCGTACATTATTCTTTCAGAATTCAAATTACATGGTTAAAAGTTACAATTTTTCGTTAAAAATTAATTTTCTTTATTTGGGGACTCATCATTTTGAATGCAAATTCATTTCGGGTTGAAAAATGAGCTGTCTCGTTTAATTTTTAGTTCAATAATTTTTTTAATTGAAGATATAATTATTCTAATTGAATATTTAATCATTTAAGTTCTTCTTTCATCATCTTTCATCTTTTCATCTTTTGAGTTAAAAATTCATGTATTTTATTGAAAATTGTTTTTGGAGTAGAAATTGATTTTCTTGACTTAAAATTCATCTTTTTGTTTGATGATTCAACTATTTCAGTTAGATAATAATGGATGATTCATCTTTTCGGTTTAAAATTCAACTATTCCATTTAATAATTCATCATATTTGTTAAAAATTCATCTTTTTGGTTGAAAAGAAAACCCTTTGCTTCAAAGCTAAACTCTTTAGTTAAAAATTCATCTACTACAGAAGAGAATTCATAATTTTAGTTGAAAATTAATCTTTTTGTTTGAAAATTCGAATATTTAAAAAATATGTATCTATTTTGTTAAGAGTGCAATGTATTTACTTTGAAAATTAGGAATTTGAAGCGGTTTCAATTGAATTTAATATAGAATTCACGTTCGTTGATAAAATGATCAAATGATTTTCAATATTTTAAGGTATTTGTTTAGAAAGAAAAAAAAAAGATTTAAAAGAATTTGAAATCTGTTAGGTTATTTTTAAAAATTCCATTTCATTTTTAAATGATTTCAGTAACTCAAAGTGATTTCAAACAATATTTTAAGGAATTTTAGAAGATTTTAAGGAATTTTAAATTAATTTTATTCAGTTGAAGGTATTTCAAGGTGTTTTAAATACTTCAGGATAAAAATTTCTCAGAATTTCGGAAGATATGGAACGATATATATATAATATTTCAATTATTTTATGGAGGTTTAAGAGCTGTCAGTATTTTTTTTTTAAATTTCCAGGATTTAAAGAGATATAATCATATTTCATGTAATTTAACGTAATTTTATAATATTTTAATGGATTTCGAAGAATTTATTCACAAGAGCATTCAGTGCATTTTTTTATATTTTTTAATTGTTCTGAATTTCCTCAATTTTTTCGTTTTAAGTCAATTAGATTTTTTATGAATGTTATCGAATTTTTCTCGGATTCCTTAATTTCCTCTAAATTCACTCAAATTTAACTGAAATAAATTGAATCTTTCGATTTAAAAAATATTTCTAGTTCCTTTGAATTATTTTGAATTGTTTTGCAGTCATTATTCGCTTTTTAAATTAGATATTAGAAGGTTTTCAAAGATTTGAAGAAATTCAAAATATTTGTTTGGAAACTCAACATGAGTTCTTATCAGCTTACCCTGAATTTTTAAAAATTCTTTGGAATGCTCTATAATTTTTTTTTAATTTAATCAATTCTGCTTAATTCAGTGGATTTTCTTTTAATTTTTTTAAGTTTTTATTTCATTTATCCTTTTAACTCATCTTGAAAGTTACTGATTTCAATGAAGTTTTTAAAAAATATTTTAAAATTGTTTCCAAATTCTTTAATTTTTTTAATTCAACTTGAATTTTTATGAATTTCTTTCTATTTTTCACATTACCCTTGGATTTTTTAAAGCTTATTTCAAAGTTACTGAATTCAATCATGTATCTTATATATTTTTAAATTGTTTTCAATCAATTTAATTATTTTTCTCTATTCACCTTGAGTTTTTATGAATTTCATCAAATTCTTCTCGTTTACTTTAAATTACTCTAAATTGCTTCCAATTTTGCGGAAATCAATGGAATGAAAAAAAATTACAATTTTTTTAAATTTAAGTTCAATTGTTCTGAAGTCTTATGGATTTATCCTGAATTTGTATACCTTTGAGTTCAAAGAAAGTACCCTTTGGCCCCTATATTTTATCCCATGGGGACTGTGAGGCCTGTGAATGGCGTATGTATTTATTTTTTTAGTTTCGGCAATTCATTATCTTTCTTTTATTATTTTTAGGTTCTCTCTACTTTAATAATAGCCTACTTGTGTTACTGTGCTTACTCCACTGTTCTGAAAATCCGTTTGCTGAATCTGTATTACTTAGCTCCTCATCATCAGACCAACGAGTACAGTTTGATATTCAGTGGCATGATGTTCTGTCGACTGACGCCTCCGATGTGTCTTAACTTTTTGGGGCTCATTCACATGGACTCTCACATTATCAAAACGCACATTTTGGAAACTCACTACACGCAGGTATTTTTTTGCAATTAATTTTTTATTCATAAGGCGTAACTACTATCGAATTCAGATCTCATAGATCTCATTTCAGGGTTTCTATCCTACCTGGAAAACTTAGAAAACCTGAAACTTGTCTGGGAATTTTTGTTAAAGTCAGGGAATTTTTTTGAGAGCATTATTAACTGGAAATGTAACTATTCCATTTTTAGTTGAAAATTGATCGTTTTTAGTCGAAAATTCAAGTATCCGGTTGAAAATTCATGTATTTAGTTCAAAATTATATCTCTTTGGATGAAAAATTATCGTTATTAGTTGAAAATTCGTATTTTCTGCTAGAAATTAATTTGCTTGGTTGAGAATTAATATTTTGGTTAAAAATTCAATTATCATTCTAATGATTCATTATTTTAGTTGAAAAATCATAACTTTCACTGAAAGTATAACTATTTTTTTAATATTTGTTTGTTTGTTTTAGAATCATTATTTTCTAAATTGAATATTTTATCATTTTAGTTAAAAAATTAATCTCTTTGGTTAAAAATTAATTTTTTTCAACTGAAAATTAAATTATTTAATTTTTGATTGACAATTAGTCTTTTTTAATTGAAAAATTCATCTAATTTGTTGAAATTTCAATTTTTTTTAGTTCAAAATTAATTTTGTTACTCCAAAAATTAACTATTCTGTTTTTCATTGAGAATAAATGTTTTTTAGTTGAAAAATATCACTTTGGTTAAAAAATTTTGTTATGGAAAATTTTTTTTTCTACTGAAATTTTTAACTATGCCATATTTAGTGCAAAATTGATCTTTTTAGTTCAAAGTAACACTATTTGGTTGAAACTTATTTATTTTTAGTTAAAAAATCAACTATTTGGATGAGAATTCATTTATTTTGTTGAAAAATTGTATTTTCTGCTATAAATTATTATTCTTGGTTGAAAACTCATCTTTTTAGTTTAAAATTCAACTATTCCAGTTGAAGGTTCATTATTAACATTGAAAATTCACCCGTTTGGTTGAAAATAAATTTTTAGAATTACAAATTTAACTATTAAATTTCTAGTTGACAATTATCTTTTTTCGTTTAAAATTCAACTATTTTTTAAAAAATTCATTTTTTTAAATCTCAAGTGTTCCAGTTAAATGTTCATAATTTTAGTTAAAAAATGCATATTTTTTGCTGAAAGTAAAACCAAATGGCTGAAAGTTAAACTATCTTGTTAAAATTCATCTTTTTCGGTTGAAAAATCATCTAATGCAGTTGAAGATTCACAATGTTAGTTGAAAATTTATCACTTTGGTTTTAAAAAATTCCCGTTTTTGTGGAAAATTAATTTTTTTAACATAAAAGTTAACTATTTCATTTTTGCTTGAAAACTGATCTTTTTACTTTAAATTACACTATTGGATTGAAAATGGATATTTTTGAGTTGAAAATTCAACTATCTGGTAGAGAATTAATCTCTTTGAATGAAAAATTGTCTTTTTTCAGAAAATTCATATTTTGGTATAAAATTAAACTAGTTGGTTCAAAATTTAGCTATCTTGTTGAAAATGCAATATTTTTCACTTGTAGTGCTAGGAATTTGAAGCAGTTTAAATTTAATTTAATACAGTACCAACATTAATTTTCAATAAATATGCGCTGCATTTTAAGTATGAGAAAATATAATAACATTTTGTTTGAATTATTATTCAAATTGGTGGACTTTAGAAACAAATTCAAGAAATTTAATTAATTAATGGTGCTAATATATTAAAGAATATCTTCAATAAATTTTTTTTAACTTTAAATTTAAATTTAAAATTAAATTTTTTTGTTAACTGAAAACAATATGAAGAATCAGAATTTTTCAAAGATGAATTAGCAAAATTTGCTAATTCTGTTCAATTCTTTCTGCTACGGAATTTTTTTATTTTTCAAATTTGTTTCAATTCTTTCGAATTTTTATGTATTTCATCAGTCTCATGAATTTCCTTGAATTCTTCTAGATACACCCTAATTTTATTGAAATTTAATGGATTGTTTTTCTTCAATTTATTTAAATCCTTTTAAATTTAACATAAATTGTTGCTTTATAAGTATTTTGAATTCTTATGAATTGATCTTGAATTCGTTAAAATTTCCCTCGAATTCTTAGAAATTTCATCGAATTATTTTGAATTGAAAAGAACATTAGTAACATTATAAATACATATCAGCGAATTTTAGTCCATTTAATTTTAACTTTTTGAATTAGAAAACAATTTTGCTTTTTTTCTTTCAGGTGATGGGCCACATGGATGTTATTTCCATTATTTCGGATGGATTTAATATATACTTTCCGATGGCAATCCTTGCATTTTGCTTGGCTACTTACTTTAGTCTGGGAAGCAGGCTTCTCTCGATGCTCGGATTTCAGCAATTTCTGGGTGACGACGAACTCACTTCGGATCTCGTTGAAGAAGGGAGAGAATTAATTAAAAGAGGTAAAACATAATTTAAAACAGTTGCTGTCCTAAACTTTTTTATAATCAGGGTGTCTAACGACCTTGAAAACATGGAAATGTCCTGGAGTTTTTTATTTTGATCTTTTAATATTTCTTATAATCTTCTAACATTTTAATACTTAAAATATAGTAAACAAAATGTTAAAATGTACCATTTTTGTGATATTCAATTCAGAAACTGGAAATTATTAGTTAAAAATGTCAATAGTTATTTCAGTTTCACAATTGGAATTTTAGAGGGATTGACCATACCACTTTTGAGTTTTCCCAAAGGTTTAAAAGATTTCAAAGGTTTCAAAGGTTTCACAAAAATACGAAAGATTTCTCAAAGACGTGCGCATCAGGTTTCAAAAGAATTGAATTGACTTCAAAACACTCCCAAATAATTTAGAATATTTCAGAAAATTTCTCAGAAATTTCAAAATATTTCAAAAGTTTAAAAATATTTCAATAATTCTAACAGGTTTCAAAAGATTTCTAACGGTTTTGAGACATTTCAGAAATATTTCGAATACTTGATCAGATTTATAAATATTTTAAGTATTTCGGGGATTTCAAAAAGACATATACATTCGATTTGAAAGATTTCAACAGATTTAAGAGAGATTTTAAGAATTTCAAAAGGTTTTAAAAGATTCTAGAAAGTTCCAAAAGGTTTTACATAGATTTCAAGAATTTTACAAAGATTTAAAATATTACAAACAGTTTTACAAATATTTCAAAGAACTCAAAAATATTTCAAGCATTTCATGAAAGCCTTGTACGCCAGGTTTTAAAGATTCAAACGTATATTTAAAGATTTCAAACGATTTCAAAAGTTTGACAAATATTTTTGAAGATTTAAAAAAGAATATTAATTATTTGAAATTATTTAAAAAGGCTTCAAACGACTTTAAAAAAATTCAAAAGATTTCAGAAATATTTTAAGCGGTTTCAAAAGATTTTAGAAAATCTAAACAAATTTCACAAAGATTTATAAGATTTCGCGAAAAGGTTGTATATCAGATTTCGAAGATTTTTAAGATTTCAGACAAGCATTTTAAAGGTTTTAAAAATGTTTTTACATATTTCAAAAGAATTGAAATTGTAAGAAAAGGCTTTAAAAGATTTAAGAAACATTTTAAAAGTCTTGAATATTCAACATTTTGTTTGCTATTTCGTTCTCCTTTCACTGCAAATTTTTTAGTGAATTCAGCAATTTTTAATTTAGTTTATCATTATTTACTAAGGTGAATTAACATTAATAAACTACATTTTTGTCAAACACTTGAAATCTTTGAAATCTTTATGAAATTATTGAAATCTTTTTTGAATATTCGGAAATATTTGTGAAATTATAGAAATTTTTGGGAAATCATGGATGTCTTTGTAAAACCTTTTAAGTCTATCCGAAATCTCAGCAAAATTTGTTTAATCTTTGAGAAATCATTAAAGTGTTTGTGGAATCTTTGTAAAATTATCCCGAAATTTTTAGAAATCTGCGAAATATATTATAAAAATATTTTTTAAATGTTTAGTAATATTTATGAAATTATTGAAATCCCCAGGTTGCTGATCAATCTCTCTAGCAATCACCCCAAGTGAAGATCCTCACAAAGTCGTTATGTGAGGTTCCCCAC
>JAAAKG020136230.1:0-13269 GCA_010014905.2 Druon quercuslanigerum
ACAATATTAATTTTCTGAAAAAAAATACAATTTAAAAAAAAACATTAATTTTATAACGAAATAGTCGAACTTTCAAATAAGAGAAGAGAAATTTTGTAATAAAATAGATTAATTTTCAACTAAAAAAATCACATTTCAACCGAAAATTTAATAGCACATTTTTAGTTATTAGAATTAATTCTTAACCTAATTTATTAATTTTCAAATAAAATTATGCATCTTAATTAAAATAGTTAAATTTTAAACATAAAAAAATAGGTTTTTAGCAAAAGCAATGAATGAAATGAAATGTGAATTTTCAACCAAGATGATTAATTGCTTCCAAAAAGACGAAATTTGAAATGAAAAAAAAAACATTTTTCAACTATGCCCACAATTGAAAAAATTTACAAAAGAGTTAAAATTTTAACCAAGTATTTTTCTTTCCAAACTAAAAGATCAATTTTCAACTAAAATGATAAATAATTGATTGAAAAATCGACTTTTTAACAAAATACGTGTATTCTCGATAATACATTTGAATTTTTTATTTTAAAAAACGATTTTCATTTAAATTGTTGAATTTTGAACTAGAAAAATCAAATTTCAACTAAAAATGGAAGAGCTCAATTTTCAGTTAAAGAAATTAATTTTAAACCAAGATGATTAATTGCTTCAAAAAAGACGAAATTTGAAATAAAAAAAATAACAATTTTCAACCATAAATTGTCATTGCAAAAAATTTGCAAAAGATTAACAATTTTAACCAAGTATTTTTATTTCTAAACTAAAAAATGGATTTTCAACTAAAATGATAAATAATTGACTGGAATTTTTGTACCGACAAGAAGAATTTTTAGGGGGAAAATATTCTATTAAAGAAAAAGATAGTTTTCTCTTTCAAAAATCGATTTTTTTTTAACAAAATACATGTATTCTCGACAATACAGTTGAATTTTTTATTTAAAAAAAACGATTTTTATTTAAATTGTTGAATTTTGAACTAGAAAAAATCAAATTTCAAATAAAAATGGAAGACTCAATTTTCAGTTGAAAAAATTAATTTTCAACCAAGCTGATAAATCTTTAACTGAGATATCTGAAATTTTAATGAAAAGGATGAATTTTAAACAATACATATATAAATTTTCTATTAAAAGACGACTTTTCCACAAAGTACATAATTTTTTAGTCAAATAGTTGAATTTTAAGTACAAAATTGTCAACTTTCAGCCAAATAGTTGAAAATTCTTTTAAAAAAGATAAATTTTCAATTTAAGATCGAACAGAAGTCTATTTTCTGATGAAAAAATTGTTTGTGCTAAAAAGAGTAGGCCTATTAGAGACAAAAAGAAGAATTGAAAAAAGAGGGAGAAAATAAATTTTTCAGCCAAAAATAGAATAGTTCAATTTTCTCCTAAAAAATCTAATTTTTCACAAAAACAAAAACTTGTTTTCAGCAAAATAGTTCAATTTTCTACTGGAATAGTTAAATTTTTAGATAAAAAAAATTATTATCGACAAAGTGGTTTGATTTTCAACCAGACACTTTTCAATTAAAATTATGAGTCTTCAATCAAATAAATTAATTTCTTATAAATGCGTTTAACTTGTATGTCCTACAAGTATAGATAATGTAAACATCCCTTTATAAATCGACAAAAATTATTAAAATAATAAAAATTCGCGGAGTTTTAATTAAATTCCCGGCCATTTTCCGGGGTTTTTCGGTCAATAAAAATTCTGATCATTTCCCGGCCACCCTAAGCATCTGTTAATAGAAAAGTATAAGATTTCTCGATTTATAGAATTTAGATAAGTATAAGATTTATGAATAGTGACAGATGTTTCATGAGAAACTGTTGATAGAAAAGTATAAATATCGGGATGGTTATAATTTAATAGGAATTTCCAAAATTGTTTACGACAGGATATGATACAAGTTTTTTAGAAACAATATTTCATACAAGTTTAATGGAAATACCTTAACAGAAAAGTATAAGATTTCTCAATGAATAGAATTTAATCAGAGTGTCTAGCATATCTTAAAAAAAAAATTCAAGGATTTTTCCAGGTTTTCCAGGACAAAAAATACATTTTTCCAGGTATCTTTCTTTTACAGTACTAAATATTTTTCACTAATCATAGAATTTGTAGGTCTAGTGGAAATAAGAAAAGTGTTGCATACGAAATTTCTCATACGCCCTCAAAATCTGATTTTATGATAAAAGTGTAATGTCATTTTTTAATCCGAATTTTAAGCGCTTTTAGTTTTTAGTAAAATAATTAAACTTAAATGAGAATAGTTGAATTTTTAACCAAAAAGAATGACTTTTTAACCAAATGCATAAATTTTCAACCAAATAGTCGTATTTTTAACAGAATTCTGGAATTTTCTACTACAAAAAGAAGTTTTCAACCAAATAGTTGAATTTTCAATCTTCTAGTAAAAATATCAATTTTTAATAAAAAAATTAATATTATAGTTTCATTTTCAAACAAAAACTAATTTAAAAAAAACTAAGCTTAACTTTGCTGATGCAGCAAAGTAAAACATGTAAAAGTAAAACATGTCTCATATGTTTTAAACTCAACATACTTATGTTTTCAAGACCGCTCTACAAGATGAAGTTGTAAAAATAATTGCTCGTTTACCAGGAAATCCAATATGGCGGCATTTATAACAAAAAACAGGGAAAAATTTACGACAAAAAATTTTTGCTGCTGGATTTAGTATCGAACATTTTTTTTCATGTAACAAAATTGATGCGCAAAGGTGCACAGAACATATTGAACTTTCGAAAAATGGAAAACAACAACTTTGACATTCAATATGGATGTCTCAAAACGGTAAAATAAAAAAAAAATTGTTATTTCTACCCTCAAGTGAAAGCAATGATATTGACTATTACCCAAACAACCTATATATATTTTTCCTGGTTTTTCGGGTGACTTATTACTAATCTAGCCGCGAAATTGGAAAATTAATTTCTTTAAATTATTTGTTTAAACAAATTATTTCCAATAATTTGATTGCTTACAAGATGTGTTTAAAGAATTTTTTAAATAATTTTTTAAGAAATTGTTGCACTATTGAAGTTTTTGCAAGATGCATATGCTTTCGTTAGTTTTTGAGTCCATTGAGTATGCATCTGGCTTCAGATTCTGGTCCCAGAAAGTATTCAACAAGAAGTGAAACATTTTTCATAACATTTCTAAAGAATACACAAATACAAAAAATTATAAAATAGAAAAAAAATTTAATTTAAAAAACCAAAAAGAAATACGAAAAAACAAAATAAAAAAAGGCTACAATAAAATTCAAAATGAAACTGACTGTGCAAATTTTTTTTTCTTCAGAAAACCATGAAAGTCATACGCATTTAGTGAACAATCTAATTCTTCGTAATAATTTGTTTACGCAAATAGTTTAAACAAATCAATTTTGCAATTTCGCGGCCAGATTTGTAATAAGTGATCCGAAAAACCATGAAAAAAATATATAGGTTGTTTGGGTAATAGTCAATATGTTTGTGCACTTTTTTGCACCAATTTTGGTTACATGAAAAAAAATTTTCGATACGAAATCCATCAGCAAAACTTTTTGTCTTAAATTTTTCCGTTTTTTTGTTATAAATTCCGCCATATTGAATTTCCTGGTAAACGAGCAATAATTTTGACAAGATATTTTGACGAAAAAGTTGTATTTTCAACGAAAATAATTTAATTTTCAATCAGAGATGAATTTTTAGTTAAAATTATGAGTCTTTAACAAAAAAAAAAAGAATTTTTAACAATGTAGCTAAACTTTTAACCCCGAATTTAAATTTTATAATAAAAAAAAAACACATTTTCAACAAACTTAACTTCTAACCAAAAAGATTACTTTTCTAGAAATAAAGACGAATGTTTAATAAAAAAAAAATTTTCAACAAAAAAAGGAAAAAGTTACATTTTCAAGTAAAAAAATAATTTTGATTAAAAAAAATAATATTGAACAAAATATTTAAATTTTCAACAAAAGCGATCAACCTTCACAGAGTAAAATAAATTTTGAATAAAGAGGTTAAACTTTTACCCAAGTTGTTGAATTTGCATTTAAAGAAAAATCATCCAAAAATAGAATAGTTACATTTTTAATTAAAGAAAATATCAAACTTCCATAAAAAGAGATGCATTTTCCAAAAAATATAGACGAACTTTAAACAGAAAAAGTGAATTTTCTACGAAGAAAGATTTTTCAATCATTAAAGAAAAACACTTGAACCAAATTTTTTTAATTTTCAAGCTAAAAAGGTCAGAATTTTACAAAATAATTGAATTTTCAATCAGAAAATGTAATTTTTAACCAAAAAGTTCATTTTCATCCAAACAGTTGGATTTTTTACGAAAATAATAAAACTGAGCGTAAAAAGAAAAATATTTAACAAAACAATTTAATTTTCCCGCCAAAACAATAATTTTTTGCAAAATAGTACGTTTTTCATCCAGAAAATATGAATTTTAAACAAAAAACTATCAATTCTTACTAATAAGGATGTTAAATAATTTATTTTCAACCAAAAGATTGACGGCAAAAAGTTATTGGATTTCAAAAATTTAAATGAAATTGTTGTTAAAATTGGAAAAATTTGGACATATATGAGAAACTTTGAAATATCTTCGGTTCAGCCCCTTTTTGCGTTCAGTAAAGAAAATTTTTAAACCTATTTTTTCTTTAAGGGAATACAAATTTAATTTGGAGAAAAAAATATTAAATCGTTTCTCAAAATTGTTTTTTTTAATCAAATAAAGTTTTTACATACCATTAAGCAATAACCATTTCATTTTTTATAAACCTAATTAATATAGCTGCTACAATAATATGAATATTGCGTGATCGCAAACTATTGGATTATCTCTTTTCCATTTCCCAAACCGTAGTTGTGCACTTATTAATTAATACAACTTTAATTAGTTTCTAAACATTGTATACACTCGATAAAAAAATTGCATAATATAAATATTTGACAATAAATAAAACCATATTAAATAAAAAAATTGTAATAATTTTATACCTTTTATCAATTAAATTCTTCACAAAAGTTCAATTCCTGGAATAACGCGTATGCTTTTATATCCCTCTCAACCTTTGAAGTCACTCTTTTTAAAAAGTAAACTTTGACTAGAATAAAGAATAAAAATTTGATAAAAATCTTGGAACAATACGCATGTTACACATAAACAAATAATTCCAAGAATCTAAAAAACTGGTACGTGTTTTTGTGATAAAAAAAAGGGTACCAAGTGTCTACTATCGCTATCAGAAAGCCATGAAAGCGTGTTTTTCACAATATATCTGTCTCAAGTTTTAAGTATTCCGTGAGAGCCAGTAATATTTATCATTATTAGTTTTCATGCGATATCATTCAGAACCGTCCTCACACGTATCTGCGAGGATAATAATAATTTCTTACAAATTATTAAAAAGATGCGTAATAACAGATTTAACTACATTTCATCTTATAATTTCTGGCATTTTCAAACAGACACGTTTCATAAGTCAAATGTTTTCTTTATACGTGTAAATAATTATATGACCCAAAAGTCATAAAATCAGTCACGGCTTCAAAATAAACAGATAACAGAAAAAGAACATCAGGAGAAGTAAAACATACCAGTTTTTTTATCAATTCCCAACATTACAACCTGATAATTATATTTATTGTTAAAAAACGAAGGTGGGAATGTGTCACTTTTTTTATTACCGACTAAAAATTTGTCACTATGTTCAGTAATACAAAAATGACAAAATATTTTTCTTACTTATTATTAAAATAAATCCGTTTTTAATTTTTAAAAACTGGTCAAATACATACAGGAGCATCGATATCTGTTATGGAAGAATTTTTACAACAAAAAAAATTATAATATAAATTGCATTTTTATTAAAAGGGCGCTAGATTCCAAATTCTGATTTGATGATGCCAGAAACACATCCTCAAAGGTAAATATTATTATATGATGTTAAAAATTATTGAACATCCATTTCTTTTACGACTTCTTATTTTTTAAATAAAAAATTTTGTCTTGATGAAATTTTAAGAAACAAGAAAAAATCGACTAGAACTTCACTCTCAAAGAAGAGTGGCTGCTAAATTTTGTTTTCAATATTCCCTTCCCTAATTTTTCATTTTTTCCAACCATTAATATTTAAATATCAAAATTCTAATCCCGTAACATTTTTAATATAAAATCTTTTACAATTATGTCACCGAAAGAATTCAAAAGAATTCGTTGCAATTTTTAAGGATTTTAAAGGTTTAAAATAATTCAAGTTAAATTCAAATCAATTGTATTTTTATAAATCCAATACTTTATGAATTTTTGTGAATTATATTTAATATTTGTGAATTATATTTTTAAAAATCTTTTATTTTTTTCTTTTGAGAGATTTTTAAATATTTTAGAAATTGCTCGGAATTTTTGAAAAATGCCCTAAAATCTTAGAAATTCTTTCGAACTTAAAAAATCAGTTTAAAATTATTTGGAAACTTTCAAAACTTCCTAAAATAGTTAAAACCCTTGAAAATCTTTTGAAATACCACGAAACATTTTTAAGGTCTTGAAAATGATTTGGAACTTTTTTAAATACCTCAAAATATTATATTTCCTTTGAAATTTTATTAAATTACTGTAATAAATCTAAAATTTCTTCGAGTGATTTTAATCTTTTGAAATCCCTTGGAATTTTGTAAAGCTCTTAAAAATTACTGGGGATTCAAAAAATTATTCTGGAATATATAAAATCCTCTGGAATCACTTCAAAGTATTAAAATATTTTTAAAACACCCTAAAATCCCAAACAATTTTTAAGAATACTCTAAAATCTTTGAATTTCTTTCAAATTTTAAAAATCAATTGAAAATTCCTTAGAATATTTTGGAATAACCAAAAATATTTTCAAGCCTTCGAAATCTCATTGAATTACTGAAATAAATTAAAAAATTAAGACAAATCTTTTTAAATTCCCTAAAATATTTAAAATAATTTTAAATCATTTGAAATCCCTTGAAATATTTATAGCCTTTAAAAATTGCTTGGAATATTTTTAAATACTTTAAAATATTTTAAATTCTCAAATTTTTAGAGCTCTTGGCAATTCCTAGGAATTTTTTTAATGTCCTAAAATCTTTAAAAATATCCTTAAATATATGAAATTCTTTGAAATTGCTTCAAATTTTTGAAATAAATTCAAAATTTCTTGGAATATTTTTAAATTTCCTAAAATTGCTCAAATTCTGTAAAATCTTTCGAAACCCCTTAAAAAATTCATTAGCTCTTAAAAATATTTTGGATTTTTTAAAATACACTACAATCATATCTCTAATCTAATCTTAAGAAATCTAGGAAGATTTTCAATCCCTCAATTCTTCTGAATAAATTCATTAAAAATCAAATTACATAAAAGAGTATATTCCATCAAATCCTGAAAAATGCATTAAAAACTTTTAAAATCGTTAAATCATTTATTACTCGAATAAATGATGTAATATTTTCGAAATTTTAAAAATATCTTAAAATCTCATAAATCCTATAAAATAATTCCATATCTTCCAAAATTTTAGTCAATTCTTTAAAACCCCTTTAAATTACGAAAAAATTTAATCATTGAAATTCCTGAAAAATCCTTAAATATTTGAATATATCTTGAAAATGCCTCGAAATAATTTCAAATACATTAATATATTTAAAATCTGTCGAAACCTTTTGAAATTCCATTGGAACATTTGTAAGTTCTTGAGAATTCATTAGATGTTTTAAAAATACCCGAAAATCCTCCTAAATCCCTTCAAATTATTGGAATACATTTAAAAAATCCTCAGAATATTTTTAAATATCCAAAAATATGTTTTAAATCGTTTGAAACCTTGTTAAACCTCTTGAAACTTTTTTGGGCTCTTAAAAGTTCATTAAAATTTTTTTTAAATACTCTAAAATCTCTAAAATCCTTTGAAATCTTTTCAAATATTAAAAAATAATTCAATAAAATTCAGAACTAGGTTAATTTATTTTTAAAAAAGTGTCTAAAGTGTCTTTTCTTATTTAAAAATGTGAATATAGTGACTTGAGAAAGTGCTGAGTGATCTGAGATAATAAAGGAACTAAAAGTGACGAACTTTTTTTAAAAAATGCGACTAACTTTTATAATTTTTCTCTTCAAAATCCCTGATTTCCATGTTTTCCCTGGCCTGTAACACCCTGTCTGACCCGCTTAATATTGTCTTTTGTTTAAATAATGCTATTTCGTAAATTTGTAACTTAGAATGTAAGTGGGCGCAGGGCTCTAGTGCCCTGGCAAATATAGAACGAGGGCACTAACGCCCTCATCTCACTTACATTCGACGTCAGAAAAAAGTAAAGAATAACGAATAATAATTAAAATACTTTGATAACAATATGAAAGTATACTTACAAAACCATATCCTCTGCTTTTGCCAGTTTGCCTGTCCGTGATGACTACTGCCTCCTCGATATCTCCATAAACATTAAAATGTTCTCTCAGACTTTTGTCCGTTGTGTGATAGGGTAACCCACCAACAAAGAGTTTTGTCCACGTGGTGTCCTTTTGTTGTGGGGTTGTTCCGGCCAGAGCTCCTAGACCTGCCACCAGGTCTTCTGGACCTGGAGCTCCTACGGTGCCAACGGCACTGAGACCTGCTGCTCCAGGCATCAGCATTCTCCAAAAATTCGACACTATTTCGCCCGACAGGTTAATGAAAATTGCTGGTTTTTCAACCAGCTTCCCCTAAGTACCTCCTCCTTAAGACTCTAACTTTTTATCACAGACTACGCAGCATTTATGTTGCCTGGAATGATTTCTGCAACAAAAATATCAACAATTTTTTTAGAAATCGTTAAAGAATTGAATTATTAATATTAATTTTTGTTAAAATTTAATTTAAAACCCTTTTTATTTACCAAGTACCTGTAAATAAAACTTAAAATCTAACAACCAAATTGGGATAACCACCATAAAATGCTCCTATTGTCCAGAGATTAAAAAAATAAATTGTACGGAGATCTTTCTTTGAATTGCAAATATGAGCATTTTATGGTGGTTATCCAAATTTGATCGTTCGATTCTTGGTTTTATTTTCAGGAATTATATACCTTATTTTTATTATTAATTTTTGTCATTAGATTAACAGAGATATGAGAATGACAATTACATAATTTGCAAGTTGTAAAAATCCTGTTTTTAACAATTTCAAAATAATTTAGGACACTATCAATACATACAGTGATTCATTTTATAAGGGAAAGTTTTTTTAATTTTCAAATAAAAAATAAATTAAAAATCAGATATGATTTAGAGTTCCTCTATGTGAGTATTTTCTTTTTCATTTATTTTGTATTTTTAGAGTTGACCTAGCGAACGGCAGCCTTTTTGCTCAGTCAGGTCATACAAATTTACTTTTTTGAATTTATATTTGTTTGAAATTCCTTTCTAGATTTTTTTGATTTTTTCCCCCAGTGCCTTGAAAATGAAGGTATTAAATATTTATACAGATAGCATTCCCCTTTGATATTATCGGAATTTTACATTATTTCAGGAAAAATTCTAAACTCATTTTTACGGAAAACTATAATTTTATCTTGTTCCACACTTTCTTGTAATAATTTAACATACGTTTTCTCAATTTGCAAAAGACAATAAGTAAATCATAAAAATTAATTATTAGGCAAAAAAGTGAAAAAATTATTATTATCCTTAAATCTGAGTGTCAAATTTACAAAGATAATTCTTTATCCAAATTATCGAATATGAAATAAAAGAGACTTAACTTCGATCAAAAGCAGTTATACTTTTGATTAAATTATTTTAATTTTAAGCCAAAAAGGTGAAACTTTTAGAAGACAGTTATATTTTCAAAAAAAAAGAAATAAATTTTTATTCAAAAGATGAATCTTTAATCCAAAAGAATGCATTTTCTATCCAAAAATAAATTTTCAACAACAAAAAAATAGATTTTCGACAAAAAATATCACTTTTTTAAGTAAATAGTTGAATTTTCAACAAATAGTATAATTTACCAAAAATAGTATAATAACCAAAAGAGATGAATTCTGAACCAAAAATATAATATTAAGACTTTTTCAATTAAAAATATTTAAATATAAACCACAAAGGAAGAATTTTCAACTCTACCAAATGATAAATAATTATTCCAAGAAGATGAATTTTAAATCCATGAAGTCGAATCTTCAACAAATCAGTTGTACTTTCAACTAAAAAAAAATAAAAATCACCAAAATAATCAAAATTTCATACAAATAGTAGCATTTTTTAACCAAAATAGATGAATTCTGAACCAAAAATATAAGATTAGACATTTCAATGAATTAGATTGAGATCTTCGCATTAAAGTGAGAAAAAAACAAAACAAAAAAAGAATTTTATTGAAAACAAGGAAAAAAATTATTAAAAAAGGGGGGGGGAGACTGAAGTCTGCAATTCAATAAACCAATTTCAGAATATAAATTGTGACGTTCCGGAAGAAAAAGGCCTAATTTTAGATTTTATAGTTTAGGAGATACTCAAGTTGTTTTAATTTAAAAAAAATTTAATCAAAAACGATCTTCGATATTTCAACGAAGACAGAAACATTGAGGACAATTCCAAAAACATTCTAATTATATAAACCCTAATTATATAAAGTTTTAAATCAAACAAATAAAAATTAAGAAAGTTAACAATTTACATTTGCAAATCGAGGCCTTTAAAATTCAACAATTTCAATTTTGATCTGGTAGAGATATTGAACATCTCTAACATTTTTAACATATGGTAATACTCTTTTACTAGTTAGCACAATGATTTCATTAATTGCAACAAATATTCAATTAGTACCAGCGACTAATAAAATGCTTGTACCAACAAAACTGAATGGTTGTATTAACTAATTAAATGGTGCCCCCAAAATTAAAATGATTGCCCCAACTAATAAAATGTTTACCCCAAGCTATAAAATGGTTATCCCAATCCTAAGATGATTGTCCCAACGGTATTGAAAGAAAAGCATTGTCCTGTTGTCTATCTTCTTTTTGAAGCACTTTAATATATTTTTTACAGAAACATAATTAATTGGATGTAAGATTAGGTGAAGTTAAATGCAAAAGGCTAATGCTTGTTGCAAAATGATTTTTTTAGAGTAATGAAATTCCCTTGAATATTAAATTTTAGAAAAAATTCTATTTGTGTCAAGAAGCATCCTTCCGATACAAAAGAATATTTCTTTGAGTGACTAATAAACTAGCAATACGATATTTTACAAAGTAAATATTTACAAACATAGATATGTTCAACTATAATAGGCTTAGGAATCCGAAAATTTCACTGAAAAAATGGTTAGTTGGGCAAACTATTTTGTTTTTAACGTATGGTAATGCTCTTTTATTAACCGATACTGCTATTTTATTAGTTGGGACAATGATTTCATTAATTGGAATAATTATTGAATTAGTACCATTGACTAATAGAATGGTTGTTCCAACAAATTGAATCGTTCCCTTAACTAATAAAATGGTTGTCCCAAAATTAAAATGATTGCCCCAACTAATAAAATGGTTATCCCAACGGTATTGAAAGAAAAGCATTGCCCTGTTGCCTATCTTGTTTTTGAAACAGAATTAATTGGCTGTAAGATTAAGTAAAGTTAAATGCAAAAGGCTAATGTTTGTTGCAAAACGATTTTTTTAGAGTAAACTAATTCAACCTTGAACCTTAAATTTTAGAGGACAATCAATTTGTGTCAAGAAGCATCCTTCCGATACGAAAGAAGATTTCTTTGAGTGACTAATAAACTAGCAATACGATATTATACAAAATAAATATTTTGCTTAACTAACCCCTTTTTTATTGTTAAAAACTCGAAAATTGGAACTGTTTCTACAAACAATTCTGAATAAATTTCTGGTCATTTCTCTGTCCAGTAGCCACACTGCACAAACTGCATTAAACCGACAAGAAAAAAACATCAGCACCATATGGAATACAGCCCTCAAACTAATATCAGCTGCAGAACTTTAATTTCTCTTCCCCAGCGAGAAATCTGAGAATAAAGGGAGAACACCATATTTTTCTAGGGCAAACGACCCTGATCTTGTTCATTTCGAGATCAGGAGGAAGTTGCAGCCAGTTTGTCCAGACTGAGTGTTCCATCGGACTAAAAAAAAAACAGTGTTTGTGGATTGTGGAATAGAGATCAACAGAGAGGAAAATAGAGGAAGAGAGGGATGAGGCCCGGGGGCCCCAGGTAGAGGATTTACGTTCACGTTCATACATTCGCACAAGAGTACAAGACCCATCAGAGTGCAAGATCGGAAGGCCTGTTGGTGGCGGTACGGCATGAGCGAATAGCGTGAAGCCTCCATATGATTTTTAGAAAGGGTCCTGTTCGAAGGGTCCGCTTTCATTGTGTGCAACGGTACCTAGGGCCCAAACGTGGGCCGCTTGCTTAACCTTCCCCTCTTCTCTACACTGCGACGACCCTGCGAGTGCTGCCAATGCGATGCCGGTGCTTATGGGTAGATCCCTAAACCCCGGTAACAGCTGCTGCTGCAGAAAAACCGGTGCACGACGTACAATCATATTGTGTATGGCTGCAGTGTATGCTCACCCTGTACTGGTGGGTTTTACCATTACTCAGACTTCACACTTTTTCCCTCCTTTTAAAAAGAATTCCTCTTTATTCCCCTCTTTTCAAGAGACTTTCCCTTTTCTCATTTTCAATTTTTTCTTTTTTTCGCTAAAATGCGAAATATTTTTGGTTGAAATAAAATTCATTCGTCATTCGTTTCTGTTAAATTATTTTTTTTTTTTTATGCAACTATCTTATTGAAAAGTAACCTTTTTTGGGAAAAAATTCATTTACTAGGTTGAGATTGGAACTACTTGGGTTTAAATTCATTTTTTGTTTGTCTCCTCAAGATTCATATAGTTGGTTTAAAAATTCAACTGCTTAGTAGAATAATGGTATTTTTTGCTTGAAATTCCAATAATTTGGTAGAAAATTAATTTTAAATTAAAATTAATTTCGACAAAAATTAATCTACTAGAATGCGAGTGGAACTACTTGCTTTTAAACTTATTTTTTTTGTTTTTTACTAAAGATTTACTTAATTGGTTTAAAATGTAACTGTTTTGTTGAAAAATCTTTCTATTTTTGGTTGCAAATTAATTTTTTTTTTTTGAAAATTCATATTTTCGGTTTAAAAATTCAACTGTTTTCTAGAAAAATTGTATTT